>WOGO01000734.1:0-21250 GCA_015342085.1 Leptinotarsa defecta | reverse complement strand
TTCTACCCAAGCTTACCCGATATTATAAATATGAGTTTTTCTTTGTTTCAGTTAGTTATAATTGTACCTTTGGCTTTAACATTGCTAATAAAATATAGTTGTAACTCAACTTTGTGTTTTTCGGAAAAGTTTTATTTTTAAAAATCAATTTCGGAAGCTCCCAAACTTAATTCACTATATATCGGATGTTTCACAAATTGAGTTGTCTTAATTTAATAATTAGCGTGCAACTATTTACGACTGATCGTAACACTGTAGTGCTCGTGTTCTGTACTTAAAAAAAAAGTGAAACGTGTTGCTATAACTTCACTTCTTTACCTTCTTTAAGTTTGCGTAGTGATTAAAAAGTAATACTAGCTCGATTCAACAAACACTGTGAATGTAATAAAAAAATTCTAACGATATTTATCTTTTCAGATGATTATTTTTCACGTAGAAAACCATCCCAACATTACAGATTACATCCAATGCGTGACATACAACGTTTTTCCTACCCCTACCCACGAAATGTTATACACGGTAACTGGTATGATTCTGATGTACGTGTTGCCTTTGATAGTGATAATTTTTTGCTACGGATCCATTCTCCTGGAGATCTTCAGGCGAACGAGGAATCCACTTGGAGGTGAGAGATTTCTTAAAGTTCTGTCGATATTGGAGATCATATTGGATATGAACTGTGTAGCAAATGGATGAACTATTCTATCTAAGGTCATATTTATTTGATATTATATGGCAAATAATGTAATGCTATTGAGTCGGTAATTTTCCAAATGTTTTGAGAATAATCCATAACACCCATAAGTAGAAACAGAATTTTCGTTACTGAAAATAATATTCTTGCTCATCTGGTTTCTACTACAAGAGGCACTGTTGAATATAAGTGAATTCATTGGAAAATATAAAAATACAATTCAAAAATGATAGTACTTTCTCTGAAGTGATTTCAAACCTATAGCATTAAGTTCTCTGGGTAACTACGTGTGCTATTGCTGCCGCGTCTGGCGTTGAACTAATCATTCTCGGCAACTTCATGTGCTTGAATATTCTCAGCTTCCATTCCATCTAGAAGAATCAACGCGTTTTTCGTTATACTTTTCCAAATATTTCATTCCAAAAAAATTCCGATACGCCTCTTCAAGCTAACCCGTCATGTCTAACTCACCTGCTTGGGATCAACGTGATCATTTGAAGGATTATCATAATCAGGTAGGTGGAAAAACTTTCTATGTTTACAGTTACTGATTTGTTCTGTGAGGTTAAATATGTGTGTTAGACCAAATCGTGCAGTTTCATGGTTTTCAAGTACATACTTCGAAGTGCAAAAGTTGCTTTGTTCGTACCATTCTTCAACACCGCGGCATAGTGGTGGTACCTAGTATGAAGTTGTTCTTGCACTTCTTCTGACTCACGCACTTGGTAAGACTGAAAGGCTATCGCGAACATTTTGAAAATACCATTGAATCTTGTTATTATTGACAAATATACCATACTCGAAAATTTGTCGTCAATTAGCTATCTTTTGAATTCTTCTAATATGGTCCATGGTCTATGAATTTCACTCTTCGGTGGCAGCACGCTACATATTCTGCACTGTTTGTGTTTTTGCTAGAGTCCAATTTCATTATCATCTGATCCAAACACGTACTCTCTATTACTGACTCGTAATTTTCAATCTTCGTTTTTATGCTAGTGTCGATCATATGTGCTTTCTCTCGGATATGGACGACCTCAGTCTCTCCTCGATCATTTGCGATCATTTTCTTCTTCCTGATATTGGTAATTATTGGATATTGGTGATAACTGACAGTTATGACCCGAAGAAGTTTGTGGACACTAAAAATCGAAACGTCGTGACGTAACTTGGTTTGGAATCTTTCAATTTTTATTTTCCATTTTTTGTTAATAATATTTTTCAATTTTCAGCATTCATTAATATTTCGATTTTTTATTTTTAGGTTGGTGCTTGTATATTATTTCTTTATATTTTAATTTTTTGTTTAATAAAATTGTTATTTTCGGTTAATCTTTTTAATTTTCCTCAGAGATTTCAAATCAATTTATATTATCTTACACAATGGAATTCCGAACTGATGAAATACACTATTGAACATGTTTTAAGTTTTTTTGTATTATCAGAACTTCCTGAATTTCTTGATACTGATTTTGACTGAAATTTGGAATGTTTTGCAGTATTTTTATCCATTGATGTTGTCTGCTTTATCGAATTGTTGATGATAGAAAAAACACTCGTTGAAATAATCATTGTTGAAATGGATGTACTCTGACCAAGAGGGGATGGTTCGCTGATCTCAAGAGTATGTATATTCGACTGTATTTTCGAGTATATATACGAGTTTACATATATAATTATATATAAAATTTTATTTTTTTTTTGTTTTTGCCTCTCTAATTTTTTGTTTCTTCTTTGTTTAAATTCTTTAACTCTTCATTCCTTATTTTTTTTCTCCTTCTATTTTGTTTTCCAAAAGGAGTCGTATGCCTCTTGTGCCCAGCCCCAATCCTCCACTTTTGCCGTCATCCAGTCGACCAATCACAAGCTACCGCGCGCAGAGTGGGAAATTCAAATTGTTCACACTTGAAAGCTGGCTCGTTTTCTGTACTTAACCTCACTTCATGGTTTCCGTAGAATTCTAGGGAATTCGCAATGTCATTTTCATGTAGAAGATAGGGAAATATCTTTAGACCTGGGTAGAAATTGATATTTCATGAGAGGTGTGTGTGAAAGACTGAGAGGATGGTTCAACGTATAAGTTTGAGAGAGATGGGTATGTTATCGAGGTGACCTATTGTGAACATAAGGGAGGACAAGTGAGGCCAGCGCAAGCATCACAGATTCAGTGTTGTCGGTTGTGAAATAATTCGTTGGTATTGGGGCGATGTAACAAATAAAGCGTTGCCGGTTTTTGAAATTGAGCATGAAGGGTTAGGAATACGGCACGACAAAAAAATGACATGACGATAACGATGACACTGTAAACGTCCCTCATAAGAGTTGAAGATCGCATATTGAAACGTTAGATCCTCGTTACTGCATAACTTTCTTTCTCAAACTACACCCAATATAAATTTTGTTGTTTATGTTCATCCAAATCAGATGTTCTTAATCATTTCCCCCTGATGATGCTAGCTTGGTTAACGAAGATACGGCTTAGTGCTCAATTCTGTCATGCTGGATCACACGTTGGAACGTTAGGCCACGTCGTCATCTCAAATTTTTTCATCGATGTGTTTGGCTCATAAGTTGGTAAAATTGTAATGGAAGCAAAGAACTTCACAATCAGAGAATTAGAGATGAACTGCTTGCTAATCCCAACGGTCTAGATCCTTCTGGTCGGTAGCTGAAGCTGTTAATCAAAACTTTACAAAATCCACAATTGCACCACTACACAACCGGATGGTTTATTTGCAACAATAGCCATAGAACAAGCAAATTTACTAGCTGTACAATTTGCGTCCCACTCCACAGTCGATTTTCTGGAAAAGGCACCACCCACTTCTCCACGCTAGAATCTACAAAGCTAAAAATTATTTACTTTCCGACAACGTCTATTCAGATGAATTTTGAAACAGCTTAATATCAGTACCAAGGCTCTGGTCCTGATGAAGTGCCCGTCATCATACACAAAAAAGTGCGTAAATGAGCTCGCGCTAGTATTTTGCAGACTTTTTGACCTATTTCACAAGAAAGGGGTTTTCTTTCTTGTTGGAAGATTACTCGCGTTCAACCTATTTCCAAATAACTATAGACCAGTCGATATGCTATCAGTGATATCTAAAATTATGGAGAAAGCCATAAACCACCATATACTCAAAAATTTTAAAGGATGTAACATCTTGAGCGATCATAAATATGGCTTTCGGCAATAAGGATCAACAAGGATCGAGAAGAATGGAGAGCCAAGAGCTGTTGCGCCTGATATTTCTACGACACGGTCACACGACCGTGTGTGACATGAGAGTTTGCTGGTCAAACTTCTATGCTATGGCTTGTGAAATCATTTTTGTTTATAGCTCTTCAGTTTCCTGAATAAACGTTACCTGGTAGCAGCCGTCGATGAATATCTCTCGAACACTTCCACCATCAAAGCTAGTTTTTTCCAAGGATCTATATTGTCTCCAACTTTTTTTTATTGTATATCAACGAATTATTGGAAATCACCACAATTCCAATACAATGCTCTGCTCACGATAATACACTTGTTTCGTCATTCCGTTTGGATTCCAGGACATCGGCTGTGGATGTACATCTTCACCAGCAGCAGGAGGTTACATATCTTAATGATTATCTGAAAGTGATTTCGAATTGGGGTGAGAGTAACCAGGTTTTATTCAATGCCACAACCACCCAGGCATCAGTTTTTTCAAAAAAAATGTCTCCGAACCGGAAATAATAATGTCAGGTCAGACAATTCCACTTTCTGCTTCGAAAGTTTTCTTGGGGGTTGAAATGGACATCAATATGTCTTGGCACAATCATGATGCTGGAATTGCAGAAGCCGCTTCTCAAAAGCTTGGTACACTGTTCCGAATCATGAAACTGTACACACCTCAGCAACTTTTTATGCTTTATAAAGCTCAGATCAGACCTTCTTTGGAGTATTGTTCTCATGTATGGTGCTCTGCCCCCAAACATACCCTGAAGTTGCTGAATTCCATCCAGAAAAGAGCCATCCACCTGGTAGCCTGGGCATCGAAGAATGGTTGGAAATTTGTCTTCACGGGAAGTGTTCAAGTGACTTGGCATATTTGATTCCAACAAGAGCGGTACATATTGGAAATACGCGACGGACATTGTCAGCTGCTGATCGTTTTGAGGTTCAACTCAGTACATCTCGCACTTCACTGTTTGTGAAATCTTTCATTTGAAAAACTGCGCTTCAAATCTAGCTGATTAACGGAAAAACAGATTTCAAACAGATTTTCAAACTATTTAGGGACAACAACTGGTTATCGGGGAAATCGAACTTAACCCTATTTTTGAACCCATCACAAATCTGACTGATGACTCAGTCATCTGACTGATGACTAAGTCATCAAATGACATATAGAAGACATTTCGCAACTTATTTTCATTTCAACCCAGAGAATGCTCAAATTTATGGTCATCAAACATTCTGCTGCATATTTAAAGTAATTTGATTACATTCAATTACAATCCTACACCATGTGTCTTTTAAAGGCCAACATCGCGACAATCCAGTGACACGCAGACAATAGTGGGACGTAATAATTACTATCATTGTTGAATTCCATTCAAAAAGTACCTACTACTTACTCAGCTCCACTTATTTTTCATTGAATCAATAGCATTATCAAAAGTAAATTTGTTTCAACAGTTCGGTAGTCTGATATTATATCCGTATATGTTCATTATCAGATATCAATAATATATATGCAAAAAATTTCAGCTGATAGTATAACTAGATCCAGTCTGCCGTTCCTTGGAAAAGCTAAGATCAGGACACTGAAAATGACGATAATAATCGTTTTCGTCTTTTTCGTGTGTTGGACTCCATATCAAGTGATGAGTATTTGGTGAGTACCTACAAAGAATTTAAATATAAAATCATACTTATTTGTTGTTTTGACCTTCTTCACACACATACATCGAATAAAATATATATGCATGATAATAAATCATCAATCTGTGAATAGAAATGTTTCTGTTTAAAAAGGTTTTGGCAAATTAGAAATATTCTTAAGAGAAACTTTGTAAACAAAATAGGAAATATACAAAGATAATACCTCAATCCACTCTGATGCTGAACTGAAGTCCTGATAAAACGACTCAAATTTCAGCAATTTCGCAAAAGAAAGTCACAAATATCAATATCAGAATGAACATAATAAAGTTGAAACATTTATATAGTGGAAACAGCAAAGCGAAACCAAAGTAAAATTCTAGTTCAAATCGAAATGAAAATCATTATGACATAGCGACACAATACTTATACAATACACCCATAGAATATTTTCGACTGATCAGTTGTGCATATTGTAAATGAAGAGTCAAAAATATATTATATTTTGGTTATCAGCTTGGAGATGAGCTCTTCATATTTTACTATGTGTTGACTTTCTGAAGCATCCAAAAATCTGGTTGTCTAGTACTGATCTCAACGATTTTTAATAGTTTTCATCCATTCTATGGCTATTTTCGTAAGGCGTATTGAGCAACACTAGGTTTTTCTGGTCTCGGGAATCGGATATATTCTGCATTTTCTCTGAAACTAAACATCTAATGAAAATTGGGTATGTTTCTCTATTCTGTAGACAGTTTTGCTTCCGTCGAGGGAGGTGTATGATACAAATATGCACGAACTAAAGCTACCTATTGCTTCAAAACCCTGAACTACATGGCCCATAAAACATTTCATTGGAAAAATTTCTTGTCTGAAAAATAGTGTTGAGGTAAATTCAGTAACTCGATTCATTGAATAGAAATTACAACTGAACCATTATGGTAAATGGCAAATCTCTTCGAATTTGAAAACCGTCTTAACCAAAAAAAAAATGGAATTTCCCAGATACCAATTATGATTGTTATGTCGATGATATATGGCGTTATGGATAAATTGTACCTCACTCACCCCTAAGAGATCTTGGTGAACAAGTTCCAATTTCTTATGCCTCCATCACAGGGATACTTTCTCATAGTTAGAGTTTGAAACTAATCCATACGAACACAGTCACCATTCTAACAGAATTTCTGTTAATTCTCAAATGATAATAGGTTCACGTTTCACGTTCTGGTGTATGCTGTAAATGGAGCTAATACAAGAATTTTCATCTCTTCTTCATCCACTGATGTCATTTCTAGAAAGTTAAAAACAAAACATTTTTCCTAATTTTCAAGTGTATCATTGACAGTCTTTTTTCTAGGCGGCTTTCTATTGAGGAAACACGTTTTTTTACACATAAAAAAGTATATGTACTAGAACTCCAGTCAGATATCTTTTGCATGCAAATCTTTCGATACCGCCGGAATCATTCATTTCAAGTGTACAAAATTATATACGAAATAATCAGAGAATTCCTTGGAGAAAATTTGTGATTTTCATTTGGAAAAATTGATTCACGGCTGTTTTCGAACGATTGTGAAGAATAGTTCATAATATCATTGAGAACCTCGTATGAAAATTCCATAATTTTACCACTACCAGTCTGCCCCTCCACTCGCCTAGAGACACAAATACCAAACTATAGCCTCTTTGCCCACAGACGACGCTTGGGAGTGGGCGGGTTAAGATTCTTACGGAGACCAATGACGAGACCTGGGGACTAGACAGATTGAGACTCCGGCGTCATATCACAAAACTCTTGAAGCGTGACGCTTTTATCGGCTATATGAACATCTGACGTTTTTCAAATTTATCTCTGTTCAAGAAAACAGATCTCAAAAATATAATGACAAGAAACATTCAAATGTTGAGATTTACAAAATATGCTTTGCAGCTAATCATACCAGATAAACCAACCCATAGACCTAATAATTCGCTTCTGCGCTATTGAAACATTATATGAGTAAGAAGTCCCCCGAGGGGGTTGCCACAACGGATTCGGGAGTCAATTCGTCCATAATGAAATAATTTTGAGAATCGAGTTCGAAAGTTAATTTTTCACAATGTGTAGCTCAGCAGAGCGTATTTTCAATATGGAGTCCCAGAAACTTCACCGAACACCCGTCCACCGATTTAAGTAATGTCAACAAAATGTTTTTTGGAATAACACTGTTTTTCGCTGTTTATTGATTTCATTTCACATTTTTCAACCTTCGAAGACATATAAAAACCTGTTTTTGGACAATATACGGACAGAAAAATATAGTTCCGCCTGTTTGTTGTAGACAAAGGTGAGACATGTTATGGGTATACCTATTCTTTTTATATTTCAATTCCATACGTGAATTTCATGTTTGGGGATCTGCTGTTGAGACAAGATACATTATTTTTACCTCACTCCTTTTCGTATTGGATGTGAAAAATATACCATCCAAGTCCGTAGAAAGTAATCTTACTCTTCTCTTGATTTCATTTCGAGTGAGCTGGATATACTCTTCGGTTACTTCACCACATAGTTTATTCAATATTTGAATGTGCTTTAGGTATTCAATATAGAGACACTTGAGGATAATAGAGTCAAGACTGTCAAAGAATAATCTGGGTTTCATGAAATAAACAATAGAGATTACGATAAGAAGTATGTTGGTCAAACTTAGCGGATTATAATATGTAGCTCGCTGCATTGCACTTAGTTCGCATATTCGGTTGCATAAACCATTTACGTGTAGCTCAGCATGCCCTAGAGATTGGTTACAGATTAGGAAAGAAATGCCTGAAATTGTGGGAACTGGTACATAATGAAACGTATTTTGATGTCTTCGAAATTTCATGAAACGAAAAATATAAAATGAGATCTTTGAACAACGATAAAAGTTCCATTCCAAACAGCCCATTGTTTGTCTTACGTCATAAATACAAGTATAAAACAGGCAATATCTCTGTATCTGTAGAGTAGGGAGGGTGAGTGTAGGCCCACATCATTTAGGCCATATGTGACCTATTGTATATCCTCCCGAGTAGTTGTCCTCCTAGGTCATCGTCCATCCTGTTCTTTTCAGGAAGGTGGGCAGGTCACTTGGAAACATCTCCTTTATATCGGCAGGTGTAGGCCAAGACTCGCCAAACACACACTCTATTATTGACGATAACTCCGAGCACTCGCATAGGACATGCCTGACAGTCTCATCTTCCTGTTCACACATCCTGCATAGAGGTGTGTCCACAAGCCCTTATTATGGAGGTGTTTTCTTAGTTGACAGTGGCCAGTTAGAAATCCTACTGTTAAGCGTAGATTTTTCTTGGTCATCACCAGATATTTCTTCGGCGCCAGCGTCTCAGGGTCGCCCAAGGTGATCCTGTGCAAGATTGCATCCTTTGAATCCACCCCATCTCTTTAGGTATTGAGCATGGGTGTAACATTATGGTGTAAAAGGATAATGTTATTATCTACCGAGGCTTTGGATGAATCTTGTTGACACTCTGAGGTTACACGTTGTCTGTTCAAGGCTAATAGGGCTTGTATGCTGTCAGTGCAGATTGTTATATTTTTGCCAGAAATTCCTTTTCTGGATATTTCTTTTTTGGCGATTGGGATACCAACCAGTTCTGTTTCGAACACGCTGGTATTTTTTCCCATTCCCCACTTGATCCTTAGACTTAGTGATCTGGAGTACACTCAACATCCTGAGCTTTCCTTGGTTTTTGAGCCGTTTGTATATGCGTATTGCATTTGTAGCATCTGACTCTGTGTTCAGTTTTATTTGTATTTTGTAGGGTTTATTAAACACAAACTTGGGTTCAATTGCATCACTTGTTGCCTGCAGCAGAGGTTGCGCAGTTGGTGTTGTTGTTCTCAAGACTCCTTTGATGTTTAAACAAGCCAGCCGCTGTATTTGATATAATTTTTGGATGGCCTTTGCTTGTAGAACTTTCGGTCCCCATGCAATGTCTCCGTCATAGGTCATAGGTCGTATTATTGCAGTGTAGATCCAGGTGACGACATGGGGTGGAAAACCCCATGCGCGTCACACTGTCCTCCGACATTGCTCATAAGCCACATATGCTCTTTTTGCTTTACTCTGTAGGTGAGAGTTCCATGTTAGATTCATGTCGAGGATGGGTAGCAAGGTATTTCACCTCTTCAGAGAAGTTTAGTTTGCTTTTGAAGATTTCGGGAGGTTTTAAGCCCGATAATCTTCTTTTTCTGCTGAAAAGGATCATCGTCTAGTAATTGATGAATTTATTATACTGTTAATATATCCTGCGTAGGAATTCGAAATCCGATTCATTTCTAAAATAAAATTTCGTCATGGGTTGTCTTCATAATCTGATAAACTGATCAGAATCAAAGTGACGATCTAGATCATAATTGTTCGGATAAGGCCGTCCTATTCAACTTTAACAAATCTCTACAATCTTATTAAAACTTTTCATTGTAGAGCCTATTAGCTGCCATAATATATTCGGGATACTGTTTTTCAATTCATTAAAGTTTATATAAAGTACTTGAGCAATATCCTGTTGGTAACTTCTTAGCATTGATCAGATCAAAATTCTTTCTTCTGTCATTGTAACTGGAAATGAAGAAATTTTGATTTGGATCTGAACAATCTTGTATGATCGTGCTGATGAGCGATTTCGGATGTTAGTTTTTCAACAAAAAATTTCTTATTGTTTGAAAGCTTTCAATGTGGAGTTTTTTATGTCTTGGAAACTTTCATTATTGCATTTTTTTATGAAAATGTATCACAATCAGAATTGTCAGAATTAACTATTTTAAAAAATATAAATAGTTGCTATAAATCCTCAATATTGAATAAATAATAATTTCAATCTTCGAATTTCACCGATATAGGCATATTAAGAAACTGATGAATGCTTCAATTTTTCAGTTATTGTTCTGGGAAGATCGTCTAAAGTGTCCTTATATAACGAGGATTTGGTTTCCATGGATAAACATTCCAGCTTCGTGCCTGGTGATGCTACTGGATTCATAAATATCCACGCCATGCGACTCAAGGAGTATAATAACTTCCAAAATAAAATTTGATCAACAGAGGAGCTAATACAAGTCGTTTCATTTCTCATGTTCCAGATTCTACGCCACTGACATTATAAAATGCATATTTGACATTGAATTTGCATTTGAAATTTTCAAAAATTATTGCTGATTACATAAATAATTTTTGATTTTGAAATGCTTCTATAAAATATAAGTTTGAAAAAAAACTTGGACAACGTGCTACAGTTGAGAAAACACGAGGGTTACGTTTGAATCCCACATTTGCATTATGGAAAGTGGTTTTACCTTGAACTTATATAAATAAAATGAAGAAATAAAGAAATAATACACCTGTGTATCAAAATGTACACGGTTTGTTTTTTTCCAGTTAGGTTAGGTTAGGTTAGGTTAGGGTTTTGTTCACGAGATGGAGTTGTTCTACTTCACTCTAGTTGAGGAAGATCCTGCTTTAGATGAAGGTTTCATAAATGCAATATGTAATAATTTGCCATTTGAAAATATCAAAAATAAACTGGATAATTATTTTAATTGTCATAGAAAATAATTAATATCGTAGCCATGCGAAATTAATCCTGAAATCGCATCTCCGCCAATCAGCGCGCGGGACAAAATATAAATTGAAGTCGAATTTTGCATCGAGAGCACAGCGCGGCATCTGCTACTCCCTCGCCGAGAAAGCTTTGACCTTGCAGACACAACGGAGGGTCTGATCCATCTTACCGTTGACCCGGATGGTGATATTGACCGTGATATCCGCCGGTTTCGGCGTCCCCCAAGGAAAATGATGATGACGTGGTCCGTCCAGTTTCGGAGAAAGAACTGAGGGGGTACATAAGGGCCTCTAAGCCTAGGAAGGCTCCGGGAGCTGATTCAATCAACAATAGGTTGTTGAAGTAGCTCCCCAAGAACTTCATCAAATATCTGTTAGAGATAATTAACAACAACTTACTCTCCCTGAGATACTTCCCTCGAAGATGGAAATACACCGTTGTCACCACGATCCCGAAACAGGGCCAGAACCCACTGTTTCCCCAGAAACATCGTCCGATTAGTCTGCTGAGCTCAACGGCTAAGCTGGCTGAACGCGTTGTGCTGCAGAGGCTGACAGAAGAAGTTGAAGACCGAAATGGTGTGCATGGCGAAAAATTCAGCTTCAAGAGGTACACTTCTCCGAACTGCAGGACTTGAGACTGATCGAGAACTCCTCTAAACTGAACAATATGGAAATAGTACACCTTGTCCTTCTTGACATTTTAAAGGCCTTCGATCGTGTTTGTTACGAAAACCTCACACAAAATGCTTGTTTTCAACTTGCTTCGGGGCCCACTCTGGTGGATTAGGTCCTTTCTGAAAGGCAGACCATTTCAATTCCGTGTCATCAGGGAATTCCAAGCTGGAGTGCCCCAGGGAGCCGTGGTGTATCCACTACTCTACAGTCTCTATGTGAGCGACCTCCCCAGGTTCGACCACGTAAAGGTTTTCCTTTACGCCGATGATACGACTTTCCTTGACTCTTCCATGGGCCATGTGTTCGGGGTCATCTACACGCAACGTGCATTGGACGACCCCGAACGCTGGTACCTTCACTGGAAGGTCTGAGTGAATCCATACAAAATCCAGGCGATAGATTTAGACGTAACGTTTCTCCGAACACGAGGATAATGATCTCAGGTAGGGAGATCAAGTACTTGGTTCTTATGGTAGACCGTGATCTCACCTGGAAACACAACGTCGAGATAACCAAGAGCAACACCCAACTGGGGTTAACTAAGCTTTATTCTCTTATTAACCGTAATTCGAAGGTCAACCTTAAGAACAAGGATTTATTCTACAACAAGATGCGATGTTCAAGCCTGTCGTGATATAGCTTTAGGCGTTTGGTGGACAAACTGCTCCGAATAATCTTTCCATTTTGGAAAGAATACAAAATAAGATACTACGGATGCTATTGGATGCTCCACGGTTCGTGCGGAATGAAACCATCTGCACAGATTTGAAGCCGTTTACTCTACACCAATCCATTCAGTTGAGAATCAGAGAGTTTTCAAGTCACTGGAATCTCCTTAGAATCTACCAGTTAGGGAAGTTGTAGATTATGCTACAGACGACCCCTCCTGATTCAGAAGGCCCAGTCACTCAGTTGAGTGAAGGCCCCACGACATCCGTTAAAAATGAACAGTTTTTTCTTCAAACGCTTCAGTCAGGAAGGGGTGCACAGCATAGGGGTCATTAACCATTATTCCGTAACCATACACTTTCAGTTTTGAATCATTTGTCCTCCTGACGAACACACGTTGAAAGGATAAAGGAGCCAGTCTTCAACCTGATTCAAACCAAGATGATCTACCTTCATCGAGTGCATTCACTGTCTATAAGTCAAACTGTTGATTTCAAGCACTTGCAGTTTGATAGATAAAACTGCTTAGAGCGCGCCGTTAATGAATATTCATAAAACAGTTGTTACTCAATGGAAGGTAACTTGTACCTTGTAAATAGGAAATAAATTGAGGCGTCGTTCACAAGTGAATATTTTTTAATATTGAAAACGGAAAAGGATTAAAATGAGGGTTGTCTTGCATGCATGTCTTTCGAAGATAGTTCAATGTCCAGCATGGTATTAGTCAGGCGAGTAGTTATTTTCTGGTACACATTTACCGGAACGTATTGTGCAGGTTTGTTGGAAGAGATGATAGCTAGGTATGAACATTTCAAGTTTTACATTGATTTTCCAATTTGTTGGCAAAATATAAGAACACGACAGACTCTTCAGCGGTTTATATTACGTAGTAACTTCTCGAGGTAAATTTTTTAGTTTGCCTTTTATTACCTACACCTCAGCAGATTCTCGATCCATTCAACTTTGTTCATTTTCTATATTGTCGAAGTTTATAATCCTAAACGATAGTAACAAGTACTACTAGTTAATGACTTTTTTTATTCAAGTCCCGCACAAGTATCGATGATTCTTCTAGGTCATTCAACTTACAATCCTTCTGATTGTTGTCATTTTTATCGTATGTTCAAATTTATATTTTATATTCTTTGAAAGACGTTTTTTGTGGAGGACTCAAATTAAAAAATTCATTGAGAAAATTACTGCGTAATATAAATCACTGAGGTCAATAACTTGTAGTCATAAATTTTGCCTACAAACTGTAAAAAGAATCAATTGAAAAAAATTTAATTTCAATACCTACTTAACTTTTTTCAGTTGTCAGCATTTAGGAAAATAATCTTATACTTTTATATAATTGAAGCAATAAATGCATAAATATTGAGTTGAAGTGAATTGAATTTCTATAGTGTAGTGAAAAAAATAATAAAAAACGACGAGGATGGGATTCGAACCCACGCGGGCAGAGCCCATTGGATTAGCAGTCCAACGCCTTAACCACTCGGCCACCTCGTCATATGTAACATACGTGTTTAGACTCATTATTAGAAACGTAACTTTATGTTAATTTAATCGATAAAAAATTCAAATTCATCTCATATTATTTTCATTCCAAATCAACCGCCTAGTTATAACCATATTAAAATATTGAAGAATTCCGAAAGAGAATGTTGGAGAACAGTGTTGTTTATTGCGCAACATCATCAACGCGTCACCAAGGTAACAAAATTCAAACAAAACAAAACCACCCCTTGACAGTTAAAGCAAAAAAGGGAATGATCAAGTGGTGGTGCGTGATGTTTACCTCGTAAATTCCGAGGTACATTTAGTGTTTTTACACCCCTCGAAGTACTGATGAATAGCTTAGAGGTAGGTACAAGGAATATTATACTGGATGTTCTCAAGAATAATTGTACAAAAATAAGAGGGTAGGCTCTTCTGTAGTTCTCTGTTTTCGACAGATTATTATAACCCATGGAAATACTTCCGTTGAAATTATTATTAGATGAGTAATAGGTGTAATACCCGATAAATGATAACCTAATTCTAAAAATAGCTTTCACTTTTATTGATGATATCTATTTGAAGAATAATATTTTCAGGGCATTGAAAATAGTGACTGACGAAATTGTAGAGAATAGTTTTCTTCAGACTAATTGATTCGTACCAAAAATGTTACAATAAAGTAGATTTTTTCCATTTCTGAACATTTACTATGTAGTTAGGTAGTCATCCTTTATAAAATATCGAATGAATAGTAAAATTGCATTATAATTTCTATAAAAGTCATAATGATTTTGGATAAGTTCTCAATTCCTTAAATTTATATCTAGATTTATACGTTATATCACAGCATCTCTTTGAACACATTCTCAAACAGCTCAACATCATTAAAACTGTTGGTAATGCACCGTTTGGAACCTTTTGTGTAATGTAAGTTTTATCCCAACACCAAACCGTTATTTTGAACACTTCGGCACGTGTTTTAATCACCAAGTGATCATCATCAAGAGGAATCTTCCCCTTGCCTCGAGTACCAAGAAATAAGAATAGGATTCAGAATACCGAAAGCAGTTGGCGCCGAAGATATATCTGGCGATGACCAGGAAAAATCTACGCTTAACAATAGGAATTCTGACTGGCCACTGTTAACTAAGGAAACACCTCCGTAATATGGGGCTAGTGGGCACACCTCTATATAGGAAGATGAAACTGTCAGGCATGTCCTATGCGAGTATCTACCTTCCTGGAAAGGACAGAATGGACGATGACCTAGATGGACAACTCCTTGGGAGGATGTACAATGGGTCACATGTGGCCTAAGTGCTGTGGGCCTACACTCACTCTACCTAGTCGACAGATACAGATACCGAAAGAACTATGAGAAATTCTTAGTGACATTTGTAATGTTAGAAATCTCATGACATTCTGGACAAATATTGATATGTTTCATTTAATTTGAATACAATGATCATGTAATGTCTTGTAATGTAACAGCGCAGTAATAATCCTAGTGATAGATGCGCTCATCTTGAAATAAAAAAAAGATAGTTCAGTCATTATTGTACTGGGTAGTTCTGTATTATAGATTTTTCGAATATTATTGTTCAATTTGTTTTTTATGTAGGTAAGTAACACCCTTTCAATTCCACGTTTGAACATTCGTAAAGGAGGCCCTCACTTCCCTTTTGCTTAAATTTCACACATAACATCAATTTGCACAATGGACAAATACAAAACATAAATAAGCTTCGCGATTACATGTGGCATCCGCGTAACTTCTTTGTGGACGGGCGTTATCGGCACATCTGTCCACAACCACGGCCACCACGAAAGCTGAATTGAGAGTAAATAGTTAAACAGTAAGCGCCCTTTTACACGGGAAGCTTCACGTCTCCCGCTCCCGAGAGAGAAGAAAGCTCCTAGCGCCAAATGCAACGAGTCCGATGGAGCTTTCAAATGAGTGTGAGTGGCCACGTTTCGGGAGACGAGAACTCTCACGTCTCCTGCACCTCGAGCCAGGGAGCCACGTCTCTTCCTCAAAATGCAAAAGGATGAGTGACATGCGTTGATAAGGGGAGTGAAAACGGCTCTTCGTAGTCGACGCTTCACACTAGTCATCATGGCAGATTACGATTTGGAGCTATAAGTCGGTGCTGTGTGCTGAGCTCAAGGAGCCATTAATTGAAAAAGACTTTCGGTGTGATTGGGCGGTAGGTAGGAGTGATAAACGCTTCCGTGTAGGAGCAAGAGACGGGAAGCTCCCCGTGTGGAAGAGTCCAAAGAGAGTTCTGTTGTCAGTTACATCTAAACAATTACTTTTCCATTCTCTTTACTCGAAACTTAGGAATTCACCATTTTTGCCAAACTGACATGGAAACGATCTTCATTCGTGTTTGAAGGCCGTTGTGGTTTGGAAGTATCTCCTAACGTTTCGCCAGCATGAGTGGTTGGCTTCTTCAGAGGTTTATTCATCTTGATGGTTCACCGATGACTGATGATTGTATTGTTTCAGTGTTTCCCCCCCGTAGAGGCGTCTGATAAATTGGTTAAGGCTTTCGCGGCCGAGATTTTCAGTATTGCGAACTTCATTTGGGTTTGAAGGCCGTCGTGGTTTGGAACTGTATCCTAACGTTTCGCTATCGTCATGGTTCACAGTCATCGGTAAACCATCAAGATGAGTAAACCCCTGAAGAAGCCAGCCATTCGTGCTGGCGAAACGTACAGTTCCAAACCACGATGGCCTTCAAACCCGAATGATGATCGCAACACTCAAAATCTCGGCCGCCAAAGCCTTGACCAATTTATCAGGATATGGAAACCATTCCATTGAAAAATCACTGAAGATCTTAAATTAGGAGCGAATGAAAAACAATGAATTTGTATCAAAGAAGTTTCAGGTAATTTCGATAGCGCCCCCTACAAACTCAAAGAGATAATTATTCGAATTACTTGGAGCGGTAATTTCAAATGTAACTCAATCTTGTGAAGAAAAAGCGATTCAAATTATTCTACCCATTTTTTACATCAATAAAAAATGGAAAATCAGGGGACACGATTAGGACAACGTACGGATATATCAGTTGGGATATTCACTGGAAAATCTCTATGGGATATCCCATGGACGTCACATTTGAGACTTGATACCAACGGTACATCCAGGGGCACGAATGTGACGTATTTAGAACGTCTGTGTGTTGTTAGGAAACATGAGAGATTTGTGAATTGATCAAACGGAATAGCTAGATATACAATATCCTTTTATTTAAACTATGCGTCAAATAATTCACTGAAATCAATATTTTATGTTCAGAATCTTTTGAACATAAATCTTTTGCTTTCATCTCGAATAATGGCTAATCGCATAGTAGCTGATTTTTTTTGTTATGACGGTTTGGTGTTGGAATCTGTATTTGCAGAATAGGGAGGGTGACTGTAGGCCCACAGCACTTAGGCCACATGTGACCCATTGTACATCCTCCCGAGGAGTTGTCCTCCTAGGTCATCGTCCACCCTGTCCTTTCCAGGAAGATGGACAGGTCTCTGGGAGACATCTCCTTTATATCGGCAGGTGTAGGCCAAGACTCGCCGAACACATACTCTCTTATTGACGATAACTCCGGACATTCGCATAGGATATGCCTCACAGTTTCATCTTCCTGTTCGCACATCCTGCATAGAGGTGTGTCCACTAGCCCCATTATGTGGAGGTTTCAACTCAATTGACAGTAGCCAGTCAGAAATCTTACTGTTAAACGAAGATTTTTCCTGGTCATCGCCAGATAGTTCTTCGGCGCCAGCTTCCTAGGGTCGCCAAGGGTGATCCTGGCAAGATTGCATCCTTTGATTTCATTCCATCTCTTTAGGGATTGAACATGGATGTGACGTTTGGCTAATTCTGCAATTGTCGAACTCATCAGGCCGTAGGTGCCACTGGGTCCTAAAATTCTTAGTCCAGCCGCTTCCTTGGCTGAAGAGTCGGCAATGCGATTACCTTCACTCCTGTCGAACCCTTTAATCCACCTCAGGATGATGTTATTATCTACCGAAGCTTTGGCTAAATCTCAGTGGCACTCTAGTACTAGCCCTGAGGAACACGTTATATGTATGTTCAAGGCTAATAAGGCTTGTCAGCTATCAGTACAAAATGTTATGTTTTTGCCAGGACGTATTTTGAGCATCTATGTGTTGTTAGGAAACATGAGAGATTTGTGAATTGATCAAACTAAATAGCTAGGCATACAATATCCTTTTGGTCAAACTATGCGTCAAATAACACACTGAAATCAATCACTTTGATGTGCTTTCATCTCAAATTATGGCTAATCGCACAGTAGCTGGTATATTATTTTCAAATGATTTTTTTCCGTTATATAACGGTTTGGTGTTGGAATAAAACTCCAGTAAGATTCATTACTACACCAAAGGTTCGAAGAAAGAAGTTTATATTTCTATCTCTAATCTGATAATTTAGCAGCCCTTCCATCAAATTAATGCGCAAATAATTCGTGTTCAACATCCATTTAGATTGAAATAACTTCGTTACTGACCCTGACCAACAGTCGACCCAGATTATAGCGACCATTTCGCGATTAGCTTCATGTTATCGGTGAAAATTTCCATGACAAGAGCGAGAAGTCTGGACATATAAGGGGAGAGTGAAAAGTCAATCAATGAAAATATTCAGGAATGACTCGGGCTTCGTGAGGTAAATTTCAAATGAAGTGTCGAACTGTCTTATCAATTGATTATTTGTAAATTTTCCACACGAGTACAAATATTGATTATGTTCCAAGTATTTTGTGAACATACATTTGAAGAATTTCATTTGTTAACTAATCACATACATCAGGTGATTATAGTATAACATTTTTATTATTCAATTGTTATTTCCTTGTTAGCATTTGAATAAAACTAATTCATTTTCAGGGCTTTGTGAAGAAATCAATTACATTATTGTTTCAACAGGATGTACAGATTAGATAACGGGTCAATAAGAAACATAAAAAACTTCTGCGGTAACCCACGTGTGAAAACTTTTATAAAGGGAGTCTTTGAAAAATCAACAGAAAAAATGTTGACATCTGAGAGACATCTCAACGACTCCTTTATTTCTGGAGAGATATCTCAATCGCATCGTGAAGAGATAGTTTTTGTTACGAATTATGATGTTTTTGAGATATCTTTTAAAAACATCTTTGAGTTATTTTCTATCATAAACATCTGTAATATATCTTTAAAATGCCTCTTAGACATAATATGTTTTGAAATCGTCCTAAAGATATATGTAACTGAGATTATTTTTCAAGGAATTTTATAGTAAAATGGTAATTTACGTAATAAGCCCGGAAAAAGTCCGAAGTCCGAAGAAGTCCGAAAAAATCTGTTTTTGGATGTATTGGGTACCCTATTTTTTAGCAACCGTGTAGAATAACAAATTAATGGGACACATTTCTTTAAGTAATTTCTTTGTAGAACAAAATTTCGAACATTTCAGTTCTTATCTGAATTGAATATTTAAATTCGAACAGAAAATAGGTACTAACAGAAACGTTGTGCTTCCCATTTATAATAATATTCATATGAAAATTCAAGCAATTTGTTTAGTATATTTAAATACCTTCTGTTCATTTCATCTAATTTTGTTTGTTAGGTTAGGTTAAGTTCAAAGTGAGTGGGTCTATTCGACCCTCCACCGCAAACCGCAAGGGTTTATTGTGGCCCATATCTATTCACACTCGACCAAATAAACCCAGCTTCCTAACGAAGCCGATTAGTTTGTATGGTGAGTGGTCTTTCAGGTCAGATGGTAAGAGTAGGTACAGCTCTGCCGAACTCTAAAAACCTGATTCGGTCCCCAGCGGGGCAGACACAAAGGATATGCTCTGCTGTTTCATCATTTTCCAAACAGAGGCGACACATACTATCTTCCGACCGACAGTCCGAGTCTCTGTGATGTGATGATTCAAATGACAGTGACCCGTAAGAAGGCCTGTTAGACATCCCTACTGTAGTCCATCAACTGTTTGGTATCAAGCTTCGAATAAGCGCCTTGAAGTGAGCCAACCCTGGGAGATTCTGCTAGAAGTCCATAAATCTTCTTGTCATCCTGGTGTTCAATATTTGTTTGGCAAAGCCTAAAGCGATGTCAATGGTAGGTTCTGGTCCGATTAAGCTGCTTGCAGCACTCTCCTTTGCAAGGAGTCAGCTTCCTCATTGTCTGTTAAGTCTTCCTATCGTGGAGAGTCGTTCATGGCAATTTGCTATCAATTTAGACGTTGCTTGGTAGGAGTCAAGAGCGTCCAACGCCGCTTGACTATCCGAGAATATTTTTATTGACTTGTGTATGAGGTTGGATTCATCCATCTCTTCGCACACAATTCAATGGCATAAATTTCCACTTGAAATACAGTTGCATAGGTTTCTAGGCAGGTTGATAACTCTGTCCTGGGTTTGCGACTGAAAACACCTGCACAAGAACCGGAAGTTGCTTTTGATCCATCTGTGAGCCAACAACTATCTGTTCTTAATATTTCCTTCTCCCGGCACAAATAATAAACGTTTACAAAGAATGTAAGCTTTCATGGCTGGAAATAACTGTGTGAAATGTATTTTCCGGGTTTTTTGGCCGTGGTCCTGCAGACCGGAAAATGGATTTCACACAATAAACGTTTTCTTACCTAGACTTCGATTTTTAAAGCAATAATTGTGATGTAGCAGCAGCTGCTCCAGCTGCTGCAACAAATAAAAGTAGGATGAAACCCATTAGAAAAGGAGGGAAATATGATAAAAATGGAAGGAAAAATAAATTACGGGCGATCTGAGTTCGGGAAGTGAAAGGGGGCGAGTTTAAAAGGATAAAAAATGGTTGTAGGTAATGTTGTAGGTAGGTAATGAAAAGATCTACAACTTTGGTATTGACAATTTTTTCACATAAGCTCAAAATTTATGTGAAAAATTCAAATAGCCAAGTTTTTGGTTATTTATCACAAAGATTTCAAAATCATAAAAGAAAAAAATATTGAGTATCTAAAATTAGAACAAAACAGAGATCCTACCGCAAAACTTTGGATGCAGTACTGGCAAATGATTTCATTGGTTGAAGATTTCATACGGGCCGAACGTACAGGTAATTGGAAATCACATTTGAAATGCGTTGAAAGTATGCTTTCCTGTTTTCATGCAAGTGGTCACTTTTTATACGCAAAATCTGCTCATTTTAATCTCCAAGATATGTGTGAGCTTAAA
>WOGO01000733.1:0-21258 GCA_015342085.1 Leptinotarsa defecta | reverse complement strand
AGGGTTGCAGCTAAGGGGTTGAAAAAAAAGATTTCATTTTATTGCCAAAAAATGCGTACAACGTGAAATCAACTGACGTGTTTCAGCGTTTTTTCCTAAAATACTGGTTAAAAAGATATTAATTTTATTCCGGACTTTTACGCACCCCTGTATAATATATAATAGTCAAACCTAAAATAATCTGCTATTTATGCAACAGCAACGTTATAAAAATCGGCCTTAAATGTTGGACATTTACATACTATATAAAAGTCAAAACAAAAAATAATCTGTTATTTATGTAACAGCATTGTTATTAAAATCTTCCTAAAATGTTACACATGTACAGGGTCATAAGTTATCATCAATATATATCTAGGAGCAACTCTTTGATTTGATAGTTATACTGTTTTAGAACCAGATTTTTATTGTACTTGGAAGATTATTGTACAATTTAATGGCCATAAGCCTTGGTCATGATTCCGATACAACTAATCTGTGTGTTGGCACTTCCAACTGTAGGGAATTTTTTTCTAATAACACCTGCTATATACCTTATGGTCCTTCTTTGAACTTTGAGTATTCTGGAACAATCACTAGATGCTCTCCAAGCTATAATACCATAGGACAGTCACAATGAAAGTATGCATGTTAGTACATTAATAATAGAGTGATATATTTACATTCCAGCATAGTTGTTGAATACAATAAGATATTGAGGATATCTTTTTACAAATCGTTACTAGTAAACTGTGATCTGGAGTGGTTCTCAAATGATTGAAACGTAAAAGCACAGTTTTTCTTTCATTTAACAAGAGACCATTAGCCGGGTTTACACGCACGCTCTTTCGCGCACGATTCGGCTTTCACGCGGGAAAGAGCGAGCATGTAAACGATGACAGAGAGAACGAGATTGCGCGTCCACTCCGCGCGAACGCGCCTCTCAGTCTCTCGTTCAAGTCTGCGCGCGTTGTACGTGTTTTACACGCTCATTCTTTCATGCGTTCAAGTCCGTGTTCGAAAACTTGCTGGTGATGGCTGATATACGTTTATGGAGTAAAGATCTAACCTCAGAGTTTCTGGATATTTATAAAGCCAATCCTAGCTTATGGAAGGTAAAGTCCGATGAATATAAAAATAAAAATTTGAAAGACATATCTTATAATAAATTGATTAAATTTTGCCACAACAATGGGATGCCTCATGCAAACAGAGACTTTGTTGTTAAAAAAATTCAAAGTCTTAAAGGTTCATTTAGAAAAGAGTTGAAAAAGGTGATGAATAGTCATCGCAGTGGAAGTGGCACTGATGATATATACAAGCCCAACTTGTGGTATTACGACCTATTACTATTTACTAAAGATCAAGAAACACCTACAGACAGTTATCATAATGAAGACGAACAAACTGAAGACTCAATCGAAGAAGAGGGTCCAAGCACTTCCACAACTGATCAGCAAAATACGTCCACAGTTGTAGAAGAGCAAGAAAAGCAAGTTGAGCAAAATACACCGACAGTTGTTGAAGAAGCCCGGGTTGAGATACAAAAGAAAGAAGTAAGTTTTTTTATTAAAGTCAATTTAATTAAAGTGCACATGTTTACATAATTATAGAAATAATTGTTGAAAAGATTATAACTATGCTCGTCCATTCGCAATCATACGATCTTGCCACTCCACTTTTCCTTCTGCGTTAAAGTAGTTTTTGTAATTTTCTCTGTTTTGTTTAGCTTCAGATGTTATATGAACGTGATGACGCCTTTGTAGATTAGTTAATTGTAGAGGATTTTCTCGCCAATCACCAAATTGAACATTTCCTGTACTCACATCTTCTTTATCTATGTTACTACTAAAGTACGATATATTTTGAGCACATAAGAAATTGTGCAATGCACAGATTGCCAGTACCATGTAACAAATGTTTTCGTGTTTACTGTTTATAGTAGTCTGCAATATTCTAAACCTTGCAGAAATTATTCCGAATGCATTTTCGACAACATTTCTAGCCCTTGATAATCTATAGTTATATATTCTCTTTTCATAATCTAATTCTCTTTGTGCGTATGGTTTTAGAAAATTTTCTGCCAGCGCAAAGGCCTCATCACCCAAGAACACAAAATTATAATTATTAACGGTTTCATCATTCTCAGGCAAATTCAACTGTTTCATTTTTAGCTTACGACTAAATCCAGTATATTCAAATACACCTCCGTCTGATATCCTTCCATTTTTTCCGACGTCGACATAAAGGAATTCGTAGTTAGGGCCAACTAAAGCCATTAAAATAATACTATAAAAATTTTTATAGTTATAGAAGGTAGCCCCGGAATCAGGTGGTGGTACGATGCGAATGTGCTTGCCGTCGAACGCTCCTCCACAGTTGATAAATTGCCATTTTGTTTGAAATCCTTCGGCCACTTTTTTCCAGTCTTTTTTTGTAGATGGCATCTGAAAATTTAATACATTAATTACTCATTCATTTTCTTTCTTTTCAGACTGGTCCTACACCACGGAAAAGAAAAGCGGCACCGTTAGCTAGTTCTCATGCGGAATTCCTCAAAGTTTGTGCTGACACAATGAAGGCTAATTCTAAAGAACTGACAGAATTCGACGCCGCCGGAATTAATGTGGCCAAAAAGTTGGCCAAAATGGATCCGATTCAAGCAATTTACGCAGAATCGCTGATAAATAATGTGCTACGTAAAGGATTATTACTAAAACTGACTGAAGAGACGAATTTGTGCGACGGATGTGATAGGCGTGCGACTCCATCTTCTGTTCATTCATATATGTCAAATTATTATAATACCAATATGCCAAATACATATCAAAGTTTCTCAGGAACAGAGCGATCAAACTTAGAAACACAGGATCTAAATTCAGATAACACTAGCTCTCTCCGTTCTTATTATGAGAAGCAATCGGATTTAACCTTAATTTAGAATGAAAACTTTAATTTTTTAATTAAACTGACATAAAGTTCGTGTGATATTTATTTCCTCCCAGCAAGCAACCCTTTCACTTGGAATAAAAGATGAACTTACATACCTTGAAATATTCAGGTTGAAGGCTTGTATAAATAGCTCGACACGTCTCGGGTATTATTTTAGAAAGCGATGGTGCTGATATACCAGTACTGTATTGTAAATCTTTTAATGAGCGTCCTGTAGCCAGATATCGCAGAGTGGCTGCCAATCTTGCCTCTGCAGTTATACTTTGCCTCATAATTGTATCTTGTTTGGTTATCTTGTCTTTTATTTTATTTAATAATATATTAAACACTTCGTTGTCCATTCGTAAATAATTTTTAAAATCATCAGGATAATTGTCTCGTAACTCTCGTATCAGCGGCAAATGACTTAATCGTTCTCTGTATTTTTTTACCCATACCGATCTTCTTTTTCTTGTATTATTTATCATACAAAGACCGGCGAACATAACAGCTTGATTAAATTTTCTTCTACGATCGTCCATTTCGCAAGCGAGGTACGACTTCACTACGGCGCGACTACAATCCTCCGTAATTTTCACACACTCCAACGCGCCACGCTTTCCTTCGTTCAATCGCGCGCGATTATCGTTTACACGCACAATCTTTCCTCTTCCCTCAAAAACGCACGAATAATCGCGCGCGAAAGAATAAGTGCATAAAAAAACGTGACAAAACAATCCCTCGCGATTGCGCGCGCGCGCTTTCCCGCGTTCAATCCCGCGCACTCCTAATCACGCGGTAAAGAGCGTGCGTGTAAACCCGGCAATTGTCTGAGAACCACTTTTTGCTTCTTTTTATTTCATCAGATGCTTTATTAACTGTGGCTTTAATATTTTCCTGAGTTATCAATAAAGTTATGTCATCAGCGTACATAACGAACTGATCACTATAAAAATCATTTACATATATTATATATAAGAGTGGACCTAATATAGAACACTGAGGAACACCGAGGAATCAATTTTTAGATTCTGATTTATTCATGCTAATCTCTACATAGTAGTATCTACCCTCTAAATAACTTACAAACCATTTGTGGGTTATTCCCCTGATTCTATACATTTCAAGCTTTGCTAGGAGAATTTTGTGATCTACCAGGTCAAATGCCTTACTTAAGTCTATGAAAATCCCTAGCGTATTTTTACCTTCATCCAACTCCCTGTACACGTTGTTGTTATATAACAACTTTCCTATATCACCAAATGTAATTCAAGAAAAACTAAAAAGATGTGTTTTTTAATAGATTCAACTTGATTTGCCCATTCCAGATATGTTTCTAATCAAATGTGTTTTTGTAACATCGTCATATTTTATGAAAGTTTAATACCTGTTCAACCACAAACTGGGCGATGTATTTATTGACTTGATCAGTCCCAGTTGCTTCTTCGATAGACTTATATAGACCAGCAGACATGAGCAAGAGAAACCGGGACGATTCGTCCAGAACAATGCCTCCATGAATGTCTGGCTCAGAAATGATTGGTTCCTGTGATGCCATTGAAAGGTCTTCAAAATCGGAATATCCACTCTTAACCATGTAATTTCCCAGGCAACGAGTGTTCTCTTGATTGCCCAAACGAGAACCTGAAAATTTCACTGGTGAATAATTTGTATTCATCTTCATGATAAACCAAAAAGTATCTCATATCTGTTGAAAAAAATCTCTTCAAATGTTTTTCCGTTAACCAGCTGACACCCCACTACGAACGACAACCCTTGCGAGGTAAGGATTAACGAGGTCTTACCTTTTGTCATTCGATTCCTAGCTCGGGAGGAACACCTATAGAGGTATTGAACTACTTTTGTATGAGTCACATTAATTAATCTTGTATTAATATAATATATAATTGTATTAATTATTCTTGTACATATATCTAATACTTTTTTCTGTGATTTGAAACTTGACTTCACTAAGCTTGAACAACATAGTCTCGTAAAAAGTATTCCATACTTCAGGTGTGACACTACTACAAAGTGATATGAAGTTTTTGTTGGAAATTATTTTCATTACATAGCATGGAACTTCCAGATGTAATTTTTGTAACACTGTTGAACATTTGAGATTTACCAGAATTTAGCAGCAGGTCATTAATAGAACCCCACTCAGAAATTTGATCAGTTACTTCATTAGCTTTGACAATTACTTCGGACATAGCTCTAGCAGATACCTAGATGTTATGCTACGAGGCATGGTGACTTATTTAGAAGTATAAAGCACCATACATCACTTTACGAAAGCAGTCCTAAATATAATGGAATAAGATTTTTCAATCATCTCCCAAGTGATATCAAAAACGAAGAAAATATTTATAAATTCAAAACAAGTTTGAAAAAATATTTAGTGAAGTCCTGCTTTTATGACATTAGTGAATATTTTGCTAATTCCTAGTTTTTTTTTATTTGTTGTTTACTTGTTTGTATGGACGATATGTTTAAAGTAATATAGTTATATGTTTATCGTATGTATATGTATATATGTGTACTTATATATGTCTGTCTATATACATTTTATAACTTGTCCTATATCATGTGTATGATCTTAAAGGATGAATAAAGATTATTATGATTATTGTCCGCAAAATAAAGTAATGGAAGCTTTTGAAAAACATTTCGGAAGATCATTTATTAAAACCAAAAATAGAAGGGGTCCTAAAACAGAGCTTTGAGGTACCTCTCTTGATATACATTTTCTTTCAGAATTCATTCCATTCACACAGACCAGCTGACTACGGTCGGTCAGGTAAGATCCACCAACTGTGGATTTATTTCTTCTATAAGCATTCTGACTTGAAGAAAATAATCTGAATGATTCAAAGTAATCATATAATCTTTGATAGAGACAGTATTCAATAATCTTAGAAAACTGACTAAGTGGCGATATAGGACTGTAAGATGCACAGTCAGATCGAGAGCCCTTATTTTTGTATATTGGCAAAACGTTTGACATTTTCAGTATATCAGGAAACCTCCCTCAATGAAAGTGGAGTTAACTATATGAGTCAAAGGCTCAGAAATCACATTAACAACTTTTTAAATAACATGACTAGGAATTTCATCAATACCGGACGTTTTTTTCTTACAAACTTTTTTGATAACTTGTTCAATTGCTATTTTAGTTGCTGGATATAAATAAATACTTCAATGAACAAATGACATATAATTGATATTTTTAGTATCTCTACATATTTTCTCCATTATGCCACCAAACTGTAATATTGTCTGCGAAAAAAAATTTACCAGATATCAATATTAATTAATTCGTCCACTTACAAACGCAGGAGGATTCGACAAAAACCAAATCCTGATTGCCTTCCTCAAAAATTTCAAAAGTATCATTGATGAAGATTATAAACAACATTGAATATCCCCATCAAAATACTTATACTGACTTGTAACTTTGCTAGGCTATTCAACATAACTGAAATTCTCACCATGTTTCAAGTTTTTTGTATTGATCCCAATCTGAGACAGCCTTAGGAGCTCATCTTCGTTCTTCAAATCGTGATCTACGCTAAGCTGCACGACTTTCAGCACTGAATTCTGATCCGTCTGACACAACAGTACTCGGCAGTTACCAACATTGGCTACATAAAGTTTGTCATTGAAAATAAGTGCAACTGCTGCTGCTGTCCCAGACGAAAGTTCTTGATTTAACCTACTGATATTCTCAACGACGTGCGGTACTTTTTGGTAAGCTTCATAGGGGGATAGACCTTCTGGAATGTCGTACATAAAACTCGTTCTTTCTGCGAGCACATCTTCTAAACTCTCCATGTAAGCCTTCTCGACAGTCACAAATGCTTGTCGCAAAAGGCTTTTCACTTCATCGTCGTCCGATTTGTTTTCATTCAGATGAGAGAAATATATTTCAGCTATCATTCGCTGTGAACAGAAATCTGCTGCTCTTTTTCCTCCATGACCGTCGAAGACAGCATACCAATAAAACTTTTCGTTGAACTTGAAGTGAGAACTGCAATCTTCATATTGGTGTTGTTCTTGCGGATGTCCGTCTTCTCGGTATACTTGATTGGTGGAGAAGCCTATTCCTGTGTTTTTACATACTGGCAAATCGTCTGTCCAGCTCTGGGAGTTTTTATAGCTGGAGTGGGGCGATTGTAATGAGCGCATTTTTGTAACTTAAAATATGAAACAGCATGAAGGAAAACCAAAATAAACATATATTTTTAAAAATAATATCAAGATTTCACAACATAACCTCAAATAAGTCTTTATGGTGTTTTGAGTTTTTTATTTTTAGCAGTTGGCACTAATCTTGATTCAAATTGGGTCATTCCCACCAAAAAGTCTGGAAATTATCACACACACAATGTCCCATGTCTGTTTCAAGCTGTCGTGACATGGGACCACAAAACTTATATCTCACAACCAGAAAGCACATTTTCTAAGGTTCTATTCTGGGAGGGTGATGGTAAAGGAGTAAAATTTTATGTATCACGGACTTACAGTGGTACAAAACAAAGACGTCATAAAGAGAGATACATAACATTTTCATTTTCATGTCAATAGAGTGGTGTTGTCAAGAATCAGATCGAGATGATTCCATGGTTAACACTGACAAATCCACTTTGTTTACCTACAATCTTGAAACTGTTCTGGAATGTTTGGCCAAATGTGCTTATATTGAAGCAAAGCCCATGAATACGTAGAGAGAGTTCTGGGACCATTTTATATTCACATATTTTTGTCTGACGTGCTTTGTTTTGCCATACGTCAATCCTACATTAAATTTTACCCCTTTGCCATACGTGTCATGACTAATGACAGTTGGACCTTGGGTACCATGTTTAAGAGGAGAAAAATATCACACAACTTTCTATAAAGTAATTTAAAAATTCAAAATTCAGGCTTGTTTATCATTCAACCCGAACTGACCTTAGCCACAATTCACATTAGTTCGAGTTAAGAAATTGAATTTTTGAGTTGAATGTGGAAAAACTGAAATCCGAGTCTTACGTCTAAAATATTGTAATCAAAAATGTCCTAAACTGGCATTCTAAGGCAAATGTTGATCAATGCGAATATGATTAGTTTCTATAGCAAGAAGCATCCCCTGATTTGAGAATCGTGGGCAACAATTTCCACTAAAAAAATAATGTCGAAGAGACGTAATTCGATATTCTAGGGTATGCATTGATTATTACGGATAGCTGAATATAACATAATTTTCTATGGAAAAAGGCTTGCTATGCTTCTTGGAAAAAGATTTCCATGACTTGAGAATTAGACCTCTAGCGGCCTATTTGAAACTAAGGATAGTATTTCAGTTTGATCAATTAAAAAGTTCTTGAAGACACACAAAAGTTTCTAATGCACTAGGGGTGGATATGACATTTAAAATCAGTCAGAATATTTAATTCAAACCCGACGTATGGTTCGTATTAACATTATCAAACCCAAGTATTAATGGGACTGGTAATTGGAGCAAGGTTACGTTTTCTCGTCAGGTCAATTCCAAATGTGTGGTGTATTTTCTTCATTCCATTTGACATTACTCAGTTTTCCTTCTATCATACATGGAGTTTTCAAAATAGTATAAGTCTATGCTCACAAACCAACAAAATAGGGAGAGTATGTAGTATGTGTAAGCACAGAAGAGTGATTCTGTAATGTAGGTGTGACATAAAATTGTAACAATTGTTTTCATGTGAAATATCACCGACATATTCATTCATCACTGTCAGCTATCATGATTATGAATGAATATTGGAAATAGCTGTTATTCAATAAGAATAGAGTACACACAGATTAATGAAACCGATACATTCTTTAGCTTTGGTAATTTGAGATTAACGCTGGCAACGCTGTTTACGTTACATATTTATCAGAAATTGTACACAATTATTTTGAGGTTGAAGGGGAGAAGGTTCTCTTCGTGGAATAGGAAGTGGTAGTAGGAATTTAGCTGTTTAGGGATTCTACCGGAAATACTACAGTCGGAAATTCTAATATTTTCTCTTAAACTAAGTGAAATGGCAGCGTCAGTGAGAAGTGTTGGTCATAAAATCGGGAACTTTGGAGTTTTATCCTCTCTCAGAACAATTTCAACTCCAAGAAATTACTTCACGTATGTAAATGAGCCCTCACAACCTATTAAAGGAAAGGAACCCAAATGGACCACTGCAGAGGAGGCATTCCAAGACCTGAAATCAGGTAGGATTTTTCTATCAAATAATTCATTAACATTTGATTACTTAATGACTTTATTGTTTATTGAACTTTGGTCTCAGTGATTAATTTATACTCAGCTATACGTGAAACATAATAATCATCAGTCCAAATATTTCAAATTTCTTAAAGTTCTTTTTCAGGAAAATCTTCAAATAAAGGAATACCTTATAAAATCTAATTCTATTCATTAATTGGAAATGTTTATTCAACACTATATTCAACAGACTAATTTTCAAAAATTTTTTTTGTGAAACTGAAAAGAAAAAAAAATGAATGATGGAAAAACATCAATTAGAATTTGTAAATTTCTGACGTGTCTAATATCCGAAATTACGAGGCCATTCAAACTCTTGAACGATGTCCATTGATAGCTTCAGTGAATAACTGAAGAGCCCAAACCTGGCTCCATTCCGAATTGTGTAATACATAACTCCATTTTAGAAAACCATCCATTCAGAATATTATAAAGTTCATTATATATTGTTTTTACTATCCGCAAGGCTTTTACGTTTTGCTTCAGCTTTCAATGACTTATTGTGATAATGAGCGGTGTTGCCAAAAGGACACAGATTTCTTCAGATATTTTACGTTTAATATAATGAATTTTTGTTTATAAACAATTTTCAAGAATTGTACAGACAAATCAAAGGAATACTTAGGAACATATGGATGCTTATCGCACTAAATCCAAAATACAAAAATGGTTTAAACTGAAAGGGGTATATTTTTAGGAAATATTAGTTTTTTGGAAAATACGGGTTTTGGCTTTCTTTATCGTTAAGCTAGCAGAGCCATTTTATATTTATTTTCAGGACATAATGTTAGGCTAATTCTGTACTCTAGCATAATTTTTGGCTCTTCATTTATAGGAGATATCGTGGGTTTTGTTAGCTCAACGTTAAACTTGCAGAAAAAAACATTTTGTTGAATCAGAATACGTCATAAATTCAGGCATCTATTGCCGATGTATTGCTTTTTAAAATCAGGGGTGTTGTTTCCTTGATAATTATCAAACTCGAAAATGCCCAATAAATCCAATTTTTAGTCGGGAATAACTTTTATCGACTTTTCTTTGACAAATTATCAGTAACTATCCAAAACATTTTTGTTTTGTTATCTACAGGGTCATATTATAAACAATTCAAGGCAAACTAATAAAAGATGAGCAAATAATTAAGGGGGTTCTGCTAGTTTTACCGTTGAACTGGCAGAACCAAATTGAAATCCTTCAATTTTTGGAAAATTTGAAATTGTAATAATTGTAGGCTTCTTCATTAGGATATTGGCCTTTTTTGCTGCTCATTTGAGTTGAATATTTGGGTGATTACTCTCAGACACACGCGATAAAAACGGAAATTATTTTTCGAAAACATTCTTCAACTCTGGGTAAGATTGAAATATAATGAGAATTGTAGGTTCATTTTGGGCTTCTATAGCCCTCCATCGCCGATTTTCCATCTGTGTTTTTTTTAACCAGTGGATTTTGCTAGTTTCACTTTTTGGAAATTTTGATCTTGCAGTAATTTTGGGCTCATTATTTGCTAGCTTATTATGCTATTGATCAATTTCTTTCTCCCCATTCAAATTGAATATTTGGGTGATTAACTCAGCACAAGTGTTAGAAGCGGAAATAACTTTGGAATAATTCTTCCTGTGTGGGGAAGATATAAATATATTGAGATTTTTTGGCTCATTTTAGACTCCTCAAATGTCCCTCAACGCCGACTTTCTATAGGTTATTTCATTAAGGGCTTCCTATATTTAAATTAAAATATAACAAAGTGCGCGTGCTTTGTTTGAAGATGATAGACAATGTTTCATGATGAATTTCATTAGTTCGGACTTCCATTGTCTAATATTACATAAAATGAATTTGAAATCCCTGAAAAACTACTAAAAAAGAAGAATTAAAAATGAATAGCTGAAAATAACAATTATATTAGGCAAAAAAACCTGAAATGAAATTATAGTGAAATAAAATACAAGTAGAAATAGAAAAATTTAACAAAAAATTAAAATAAACAGTTCAGAGATTCCAAGTCAAGTTACTTCACGACGCGACGTTTCGATTGTTAGTATCCACAATCGTCTTCGGGTGATGACTGGACTAATTCCTCGAAGAGATGACTATTCCGCTTCGCCGATTTAGTGGGAGATGACCGTTTTACAGGAGTTGGCCATTTTTGTCACACAGATCGAAAGCCTTTATACACCAACGTTCCGGTCGAAGAAGCACTCCAAATCATACAGAGAAAGCTATCCGAAGACGGGGACCTGGAAGATAGAACGAATTTACCTATAGAAGTAATTATGGAATTACTAGGATGCTTTGTACGAAACTGTTATTTCCAACTGAAGGACGAATTCTCTACGCAAGATGAGGGACTGCCAATGGGATCGCCACTCAAACTTGGCAAAGTAAAGCAGAGTTTGATTTTTGATTTTTTGACTGAGAGACCCTGTTAATCCATTTTACCATATATATGTATATATGTGTATATATGTATTTTAGCTAATGTAAGTGTAAATAAGGATATATCTAGGGTTGAATATGAATGTTGTATTTTTATTATATTATTAGTTTTCTTTAAGTGATTTTAACTTTGATTGTAATTTTCACAGTCACACACAAACTGGAAACAGTTTATGTGATTTTTTAGTTTATTAACTTAACTTGTTTTTTCTATGTCTATATTCTATATTTTATATTGTACCTGAAGTTAATAAATAATAATAATAATAATAATGATAATCAGAAAGCGTTTACGCGTGGTCTGAGAATGTACTGAAGGCAAAGATGAATCATTCTGAAAGGGTGTTAACCAGTCACAAAAAAAATTAAAGAATATATGAAGGTAATGGTTCAACATTCAACATGCAGGAAATAGAGGATAAAATGAATGTAAATAATGGCATACTGTCAATCAGAGGTATTTCAAAATTTTTTGATTGATTGTTGACGTGAGTCTAACCTAGATACTGATAAATTTTTTTTTTCAGTTAACAGAAACAATCCATCGACCCACCCAAAAACTTATAAAAAGTGGGTAAAACCGTTGCATCAACTCTCAGTGGAAAGAGTTCAAATAAGTATGTGATCATGACGTTTTTCAAAATATTAACCATGATATTCGAAGTAGGAGTATCTTCCCTCATAATTGCATTTTGTTGCAGTGGTTACCAAATGAGCGTTTTTTATTTCAGTTTGCTTCTATACTAAGTAACACAGTAACCAACTCATCTCGTTGAGTATGTAATAACTTTGTTGAAGTTCATTAAAGGTAAACTCAGTGACTCCCCAACCTATGAAAGTCTCCAGGGCAAAATTATTCATCGAGTCTTCAAGGGTTATTGGGTTAAGTTTCGGAAATAATTGCTGAATTCACATGTGGAAATATTAAGATTGAGGTGATTTCGAGAACATTGATCTCTAGTGCTTTCAGCTCTCCTTCAAGTCGATTATAGAACTAACCAACTTCGTATCATCAATGAACAGAAGATGTCCTGGATTAGGAAGAAAAATAATTCATGAATATCAGAAATATAAGGGAATCAAGAGTGGATCCTTGGAGGACTACGGAGGTAGCTAGATACTGGTTAGAAGTATGGTATTTATATTCAATTCACTATATCCTGTGCAATGAACAAGATTCTATGAACTCAACTGAAAATCCGATAATTTGATTGTCTTGGCTTTGTTCCACAGTAAATAATGATCCACGTTTGTTAAGACTCAGTTGATCTTTTGATCATGAAGTCTTGTTGGTTGAGTGAATTAGTGTTCCTAACTGGAAGATAGATAACACTGTATAAAATAATCCTTAACAACTCTCTGAAGTATAGCAAGTGGCTTATAATTTATCATCTCCGATTCGAAAACACGACAGCATTTTGCTGTTTTCCATACAGTTAGGTAACTCCATTCTCACAAATTATATGAAAAATTCAATTTACTGGTTTTCATTATGAACCTAGGCTTATTGTCCATACCAGACGTCAGTTTGTTCTTGCATTTTCATTAAATCAACGACAGTTTTGGATGATAAAGCAATGTAAGTCATATTGCCTGTGGAGTGAAAACTGTAGTGAAAAATCTGTATTCACTTACCGAAACCCAATAACAATAATACAAAAACAATAAACATATATATCTTTATACAACATTGATATTGCTTCTTACAGAGTAGGGTAGAATACACCTGGGCGTATGCCACCTGTTTTGTGCTTTTTCTACTCCACTTGAAGAAGTCTCTAACTTCTGCAATAACATTTTTTATGCATATAACAGCAGTGGTCGAGAACGAAGATGAGAATGAAAAATGTACACGAAAACAAAGAATACAAAGAATAATATAAATTTAGAAAACAAACGTTTAAAAAAATAATGATGGTAATGAAACTGGTGAGCATAACGATGATGATAATGCAGATAATGATACTACAGATGGAGGGATAGCAATCAGTCATGCAGGATGTTGAGTTGAGTCTTCGAATCTTTTGTGCTTTTGAAATATTTTGAATGTTGTCGGGTTCTCTTCAATGTGTTGCTTGAAGGGTCGGATAAAATATACTTATTTCTTAATTTTATTCAGGTGTTTTGGAAGAAGGTTGTGCAGTTTAGTTCCAAAGAAGAAAACGAATATCCTTGTATGACTTTTTTTAAAGGGAAGAATTCTGATATATGCAAGTTTTGTGAAAGATAAAACTAAATTTCTGGATATTCAAGAACATCTATATCAAACAGTATAATGACTTGATGTAAAGTATTTTGGTTTACGTGTATAGTTGTGGAATTGGCTGCGGCGGTAGTGCGCCCGACTCACGATCGGATGTCCGTGGGTTCGATTCCTGCCTCGACCAGATATTTTTCTGGAGATAATTTATCTGGTTGAAACAGGAATGATTCTGCAACCCTGTTAGGAATCACACGTTAAAAGGTAAGACCTCGTTAGTCCTCAACTCACTAGTTTCTCAACTTCTGAGAGTTGTCTGGGGGCGACAGCTGATTAACGGAAAAGCAGATTTTTTTAAACAGTTGCTCCATTGGGAAACGTCTAGCTCTTTTAAATCTAATTTACATATAATGAGTATCGGCTTGTTATTAGGCAATTTACGGCATTATTGAATGATCTTCCCAACACACATAGATTCTGCCAAGGAATTATATGAAATTAATATATTTGTAATATGTATAAGTCTAGACTTCTGTTTCTCAATGTTTTCGATAGACTGAAAGTTTGCCGGATCCAGGTTTTGTATTTTATACAATATGCATATGAGCAGCGCAAACAGTTTGAATTTTTCGTTTGATTTGATTAGTGAAATGACAAGGTTTGGAAATTTCCTTGTTCTTGCAGGCATTATTTTATTTGACAAATTCAGTCCGTATTCAAAATAGTACCATACATTTCTATTGAGTTTAGGTATCTGATATTATAATTCAGGTTATTGTTATTGACAAAATTATGGCGATCATCTTCTTTGATCTGTGGTCACTGTCTCTGATAGTGGAATACTCCGAATTCATTATTATCAAATCAAGTAATCTGTAATTAACTTAACTTGTTCTGTGTTCAGAAATGAACAGAAAACATTCACGATGGTGAATTTTCTTTACCATAGTCACTGTTATAGAAAGGGATATTGAGATCACCACAGATTATTAGTTTACTCTCGTCAAATTTATTCTCGAGAGTTACAAATCAATCAAAGAAAAAATCAAAAACACTAGTATATTCACAGAGGTTTGTGTATAAATTGAGTATACTATTAGAAAAGAATTATTGAACACAGTGACACACTCTGCAATATCAGTGTTTGTAATTCAATATTCAAATTATATCCCATTTGGCGAAGGAAGGAATTTATTTGGTTCAACACGTATTTTTGCACCCTCTTGCAGGAAAACAACAGTTTCATATTTAAAATTATGAGGGTCTCAATCGAAAGGTAATGTGAAAAAGTCACTAAAAATGAAAGCATTAAAACTGAAACTACATTAATTCTCTATTATTATAATTTAGTCTCAAATCGTTGTCGGACATTTTGGAGCATTTCTGGAGTTGACTGATAACATTGACACATAAATACATACATAAAAAGCATTAGGTACATAACTGAAATAGTAATTTGAAAGTGAAACACGCGTTACTGTTTAGTAAACTGTTTGGTGTGAATGTTTCTTTGAAACATTGTATTGGTCATCAACTCCTCGTCAGCATTTGACTGATAACATTATTTTTCCCAGAAGAGGGCACCAAAATAAAAAGATACGTAGTAATGAATAAATTCCTTAGAAGATTACCTTTTAAATAATATGTCACACTAAGTACTTTCTCTATTCAAATTCTAAGGACACCAAGGGGCGGAGAAGAAGGTATGATATGTGAGGTTATGATAGCAAGACGACCATAAATATCTGCAGATTACGGATAACGAATACAGAAAATAGTTTTGTGGTATTAAAATTTAAATTATTGATACATAAAAAGCATTAGGTACCTAACTGAAACAGTAATTTGAAACTGAAACACGCGTTTCTGTTTAGTAAACTGTTTGGTGAGAATGTTTCTTTGAAACACTGTATTGGTCATCAACTCCTCGTCAGCATTACTTCTTTGAATATTTTTGAAAGGTGATCCACTCGGTCATTGCTAACATTTTCAAGATTTCAATTCACTTGTAGGGAATAATCTGACACATCACAATAACTGCTAATGAATCAAATAATCATCTACTTAGTTATTTCCTATTTTTCCCAATAAATTCAAGATTAATGAATGAATCAACGAGAATTACTTCCAAATAAATCAAACCATTATCGAATCTTTATGGCATCGTATCCTCCATACCTGTTGCCACACATTATTTCGCTGCATTATGACCCCGAATTGGAATACTACATGGCCATAAAACTCCTTAATGTTAAAGTTATTTTAGGGCACAGTTAACCTGTATCTGAATTACGTGTTGATACTATGTTGTTAGACGGTAAGCCGCCATCTTGAAGTGATAAATTCTGTTTACTCACGTCATTTACTCATATATGTAAATGTAATAAATCATCATTTCGCGTTCTAATACGAATTGTTGTTAGTATAGGGAGCAGGCGACTGATGTAGTTAATTTTGTTTACTGGCAACGTAACATGTCAATAAACTTGTGCACAAACACTGGTGCGTCAACCGAATTTATGGAGTTGTTTGTGAATAATCAGTTCACATTAACCATCGGGAGTAGGCTGAGGAATTGATTTTCTTAACTGTGGATTTCGTACCGTTGGTAGTTTTTTGTTATGAATATTGGTTGATTCTTGAGAACTATTCAATTCATGTTCACCATTTGAGTAGGAAGGTGTACAATTGGGGTGAAAATAACCAGATTCAAATGAATGCCACGAAAACCCAGGCATCGGTTTTCTCCGAAAAAATGAATGTCTCCGAATCGGACATAATAATGTCAGGACAGACAATCTCGCTTTCTGCTTCGATAAGTTTGATGGGGGTTGAAATAGAAACCAATATGTCTTGACACAGAATCATGTAGCTGGAATTGCAAAGGCTGTTTCTCAAAACCTTGGAACACTGTTACGAACCAGAAAACTGTCCATATCTCAGCAACTTTTGATGCTTTATAAAGCTGAGATCAGACCTTCATTGAGGTATTGTTCTCATGTAGGTATGGAGCTCTGCCTATTAGCCATTCGCCTAATTGCAGACACGAATATCATTTACAATCTTGATACTCTGTACATCGAAAAAAAGGCTAGAGATTTGTCTCTCTTTTACAAATACTTTCACGGGAGGTGTTCATAAAATTCGATTCCATCAAGGGCGGTACATATTAGAATTACGCGAAGGACTGTAGCTGTTTTTTGAAGTTCAACTCAGTATACCTCAAAGTTCACTGTTTAAGAACTCTTTCATTTGGACAAGTGCGTTCATGTCGTTTGAACTTCCTGAGAACATTTTTCCAAATGAATTTAATCTCTAGCGATTCGAATCCAACGTGAATCACTACTTCCGCACAGGCACCGCTTTTAGAGCGCCGTAAGGCTTTTCCTGTAGTGCTTGTGATTTGTCTTCGAAAACAACAATTGAAAACACGTTTTAAGGCAACAAATTTGATGCCAAATTCCAAAAAAGAATAGGTATTCGTATCATCTGTATTCTGCTAGTTATTCTAGACTCATTAGTGGACATGAATTTTGAGAAATATATTGAGGTTGATATCCAAGTTTTGTAAGCCTGATTTTTCTAGTAAGGCATAATATCTAACTCGAATTCTCTTTGTTAGTTACTTCGTTCATATTGAAGATAAAAAATCGGTTGAAGAAAAAAACACAAAATCAATTACAAGAAGAACAATACGGAAACCCGACAGAGAAGACATTATGAATGTAGTAACATATATCACCAATTGTTTTTTTTTTTCCACAAAAAAAATTGACAGTTTGTGATTAAAAAGGACTTGCTCTCAGAACCAGGCAACTCATTTGAAGTACGTCAACAGCATCTGGTTGAGATATATGGACGAACCTTCATAATATCGAACCATGGGAATGTAGCACTAGACATTTTCCTGAAGCACATCAACAGCGTGAGACCTTCCATCACCTTCACAATGGAGAAGAGAGTTCATAGCGAATTGTCATCTTGGACGCATTGGTGAAGAGGACTGACACTGACTGGGAAACATCTGTATACCGAAAACCCACTGACAAGGGACGGTATCTGAATCACGAATTCAACCACCATTCATCTACCAAAAGAAGAGTCATCGAGACTCTAGTGTATCGTGCTTTCGAGTCCTGAAATACGAAGGAAATTCTCGAGAAAGAACTAGGCCTCATCAGGAAAGAACTTCAACGAAATAATTAATCCAAAGTCATTGTAGGACAGACTCCAGCTAGAGGACATCAAGAGCTAGCAAGGAAGAGAAGCCGTCACAACCAGTGCTTGTACTTCTCTACGTCAGAGGATTGTCGGAAATGATAAGAAGAATTGGGTCCAAGTTCAACATCAGAACCTGCTCTAGATCTGGAAACATCATCTATAGCAGCCTCACGGAAACCAGGCCACCACACGCGGACCGCGATTCCAAGAATTACCTTAAGGGATACCCTGTGAGTCCGGCAAATCCTATATCGATGAATTCAAGAGATCATTAATAGTCTGCATTGCCGAGCACAAGGAAAATACACAGCAAGAAGAAACCAGCAAAACGGGAATAGTAGAGCATGTTTCGACTCCTCACCATAAAACCAAGTGGTCCTAAGGTGGTGTCATTCACAGAAAGGAACACTGGTTTGAGAGGAAGTTCAAAGAAGCTGCATTTAGCCAAGCTAGCATAGATAAACGCAACATATGGAAACCTGTAAATAAGCGAAAAACGTTCAACACCCGCTAAACCAGTGAAACGAGGGAAGGAAAAAGAAGATGAAGATGAAGCACCCAAGTGACCTATAAATAGAAATCTCTCGGAGGAATACTCCACTCATCACCCGAAGACTATTGTGAATATTAACAATCGAAACGGCATGAAGTAACTTAGTTTGAAATTTTTTTAATTTGTCAATTAATTTTTTCATTCTTTGCTCATTTTTATTTTTATATGGTCATTTTCATTTCACGTTGTAGTGCCTAATATAATTCATATATAAGCCATTCATTTCAATTTTATTTGTTCTTTCATGGATTTTGAATCAAAGTAGAATCATATTAGGCAGTGGAAGTCTGAACTAATGAAATTCATTATAGATCGCCCTTGACAGGCACAACCCCGGAAAAATTTCTTGACAGTTCAAGTTTGAATAACTAAATGATAATATCAGCCACACCTTTCAATGATAAAAATGAGCTTTGGTTTGACAACGGTAGTATAATATACTATAATATGAATTTATTACTATCTTAAGTGATTTTCATTTCAATCTTCAACGAATCGCAACAAATAAACTCATTATATATCCTTCCTACATCCAGTTCAATTTATAAAAATGTGTAAAAAAAAATAATTTTGTGTCAATTATACACTACTAATGAAATTATATAAAATTGATAATTGACACACATTTCAACCAATTGAACTTGGTACACTAAGAAAACAACCCTTGATTGAAAATTCAAAACCGATAAACACCAAATTGAATGTCATATTTCAATATAAGGTTTCCCCCTTTGGCTCATGTTTTGTAATTGTTAAGGTAAAATTGGATGCTCAATTTGATATTCCTCTCACTAGGGAAAATTTATCGCATCTATATAGTTGTAGTCGTAAAGCTGCGTGCAATAAATTGTTTACGACCTGGAGTTTATAAATCAATCAATGATTAGGCCTAGAATTAATCAAAAGGGTAACAAGCTGCAAACTAAAATCGATTTCAATAACGGAGTTCCGTGGTATGAAGCTCGCAAAAATTGAAATGACTTGTATTTTATGGCTCTCCATTTGTTCAATAGCCCGACTTTTTAATTTATGGTTGGAACTTGATTGGTTTTAGAGCAATACATTATTGGATTTTCCAAATTGGCTTGTTCAGAAAAAACATGGTGCGGAACGCGGAGTTTTATTAACAGCTTTTCACACAAACTACATTCGACATACGGATGAGGCTCACTGAGATACTTTTGTGTGCTATTCAGATTCCTTCGATTTTTTATGATAATGCCACAATTACGATGAATTTTTGATATTATTGGTGATATTTCAATAACATCACGAGGAAACAACTTTTGAAAAACGATATTGGAAAAGATATATTGGCTTTTATTTCTGTTAGGAATCACACGTTGAAAGGTAGGATCTCGTTAATCCTTGGCTCGCACAAATTTCGACTTCTGAGGGTTGTCGTTCGTAGGAGTGAGACAGCTGGTTAACGAAAAAACAGATTTCGAACACATTTTTTTTAAACAGATTGTACATATAGTTGGAAAAGCGAAATTATTAACGTGCGCCAATAATGGAATACGCAAGAAAACAAATACGTTTATATAGTATCCTTTCTTTTACAGTTGAGAAATGAAAGAAAATTGTATAATTAACGTTTGCATTCAATCAAGGAGAGTTCTTGTTCTGATCATCGCTATTCAAATGCGATTCGTCGACAGTTTATAAACATTTTAAAGCCAATTATATGGAGTATTAATATCATTTGACATTTTTTATTGTGTATACATTGTTGATTGAAAACTGTCTATGGTTTCAGTTTTTTAACGCTGCACAATTTTTTTATTGCTGAATAAACTGTGAATATTTTTGAAAATTCAGGTCGTTGAGAGGAGTAGCAGTCCTAAATGAGTTACCAATCAAAAGTGACCGTAACAAACAGTTGTTGGACTATAGTAGGGATGAACTACGATGTCTAACTGGCCTTCTCACATGTCACTGTCATTTGAATCATCATATGCAGAAACTCGGACTCTCGGAAGACAGTGCGTGTCGCCTATGTTTGTAAAATGATGAAACAGCAGAGCACATACTTTGTGCCTGCCCCGCTGAGGACCGAAACGAAGCCGTACTCTCACCATCTTACCTGACAGACCACTCATCATACAAACTAATCGGCTTCGTTAGAAAAAACTGGGTTTATTTGGTTTAGCGTGAATAGGTGTGGCACAATAAACTGTTGGAAGGTGGTTGACAATGTTTCCTGTGCATTTCATCAGTTCGGACTTCCATTGTCTAATACGATATAAATTGATTCAAAATTCCTAAAAGATTCTATGAAAAAATTTAAAAGATTACCTGAAAAACAATTTTATTAGGCAAAAAACTGAAATTACAATTCAGTAACAGAAGCATCAACCAAAAAAGAATTGAATTATTATACGAGCAGAAAAATTGAAATATTATTAACAAGAAATGAAAATCAAAAATATAAAATTAAAGGATTCCAAACCAAGTTACTTCACTACGTTTCGATTGTTAGTATCCACGATCGTCGTCGGGTGATAACTGGACTTACTCCTTTGAGATCTGACTATTTATAGATCATTCGACTGCTTTCTCCTAACCCCTCTTCCCTCTCTCATTTCATTGATTTTTAGCGGGAGCTGACCATTTGGCGGTAGTTGGTCGTGTTCCTCTTGATTAGAGGTT
>WOGO01000732.1:0-21258 GCA_015342085.1 Leptinotarsa defecta | reverse complement strand
TAAAGTTTGTATGCTACGCAAAAGAAATTAGATTCTACAATTCTCTAATGGACTTTCATAAATTAATTTTTTCTATGACAAAACTATATCTGCGAACACTGAATTTTCTGTTTCTGATTTCTGGAAAAACAAAAGTTTTAACAGGCAGACTTTGTGAATCAAACCTACTATTGATGTATATTCAATCCCCGTGCCACAAAAATAAAATAATGAGTATAGACGATAGAAGGAGAATTCGAGCCAGCCATACGACCCAGGAAAATGTACAGACCTTATTGGGGGAACATTAGAGAAACACGACGTGACACCAATTTAGACCAACAAAAACCATCAGACAAAGTCTGAGGCAGGATTCCCAACCTTTTTGCACCCCCGTACGTACTACTTGACTTTTTGAGAAATATTGGTGTACCACCAGACCAAAATATTTTAATTAACGTATAATATTTACTCTTCTAAAAGTGTTCAAAGACTTTTTTAATTAAATTACTGAGAAAACTTCAAATTTAGTGTTTAGATATTTGTTTATTTACGACATGCTTATAATAACGGATGAATAAAAAGATTAAAATGGTATTAATTTACAGTTTTATTCAGTACCCATAGGTCTAACACCATGCAAATAAAAAATTTAAAAAAAGTCAGCAAAAAATTAATCATCATACAAAATATATTTTCACACTCTTCAATGCGAAACTTGTTGTTGTTGATCTGTGATTAAAATATCAACATTAAGAGTAATGGAACTTCACTCTTAAGTTCTCTTCAACACTTATTCTGCTTCTATATTTATATTTTATGTACAAGAGTTCAGAAAATCCACTCTCACACAAGTAACTCCTAACAAATGGCATCAAAAATACCAGAGCTTGCCGGAAGAGCAAAGGGTACTTACTTGGTTTTACATCCAATCCGGAAATTAGTTAGACTTCTCTTTAAAATAATCTTTCATGGAACTATCTTCTGTAAGGTCGATAAAACTTTCTTTTAGTTCTAATTCATTTGGTGAGGTTCCCGGAAAAAGATTTCTGATCCAGTCTTGTTTGGAATAATCTTCAGAGAAATACTTCTTAAAGCTTTTTTGAAGGCCTTCCAAGTGGACAACCACATCTGGCATTGAAAATATTTCATTTTCTTCAAAAAATGATAATAGAGTGGGGAATGCAGATAAATTCTCCTCCTGTATTTGTGAACAAAACAGGACCAATTTTCTCTTGAAGGAGTTTATTTTGTCACTGGCTGTAAAGGCTGTTGTGTTTGGTCCCAAATTCAGTGTGTTGAGTTTGTCAGAAATGTCGGCTAGATAAGCCAATCTTGACAACCGTTGAGCCTCAGGTCGCACAACTTTCGATTGTGCAGATTTTGACAGATTTTTTTAATAGATCTATGGCCTCATAGAGAATATCAAGCGAAGTATTTCTTATTTCATCTTTCTAAACAATCGCTGCTGGCCTATCGTATAAATGACTTAGAATCCTCGCGTTTACCCTTCGGTCTGAAGAGCGGCCACTAACAAAGGCTACCTGTCGCTGGAAAATCGTAATTTACGGCCGCTGGAACGAGGTCTGTCATTACCTCTACCTATCGTCCATCACGGGTGCTCTACTACCATTCAGTTGTCCGAGTGTTATCTTGAATCGGACGGTCACATTGTGCTAAATAAACTGCCCTGATAGCCCTTATAGAGATAAATTGACATTGTGATCTTGACCAATACGATAAATTACGTTGAAGTTGAATTCGCGTCGCCCGATGCAATTTTGAAGTTTTGCGGATTTGCCGTCTGGTGCTCGCTTTTAATGACTTTGGGAGTTACAAAGTTTCGACCAGTCTCAACGGCAAGATGGACGGCGAATCCAGATGGAGACGTGGAGAGGCAGTTCAGCCTTTAGAATATTTTCTGAATGAAAATATTGCTGTTTGTGTCAATTGAAGCAACATTTTGGAATACCATCATACATTATGCACCACAAAATGTTATTAAAAAAAAATCGGGCTGATTCAACCTTTACCCGAATTATACTGGGATGGCAAATTTTGCTGTAAGGTATAGCATCATATCGACATCACGATAACAGTTTTTCTAATTAACAAAAAAAGTGCGATGAAATTTTCACATCTGTAAAATTAGTTGTCATATATTCAGTGTGTTTTGCCAAATCACCATGGATCTATATAGGTAGTCGAACTCGGCTAATCGTAGACCACAACTTGGCGAATTTTGCTTCGTTGTCTGCACCCATAATAAACGCCAGAGATGATTTCTGCGACTATCGAATTTGCTACGGAACCAATTCACATGAGATTCAATAACGTCCAATGAATCTCGAGAAAGTCACTGTTTGGCGTGAATTTTTGGCTGGCGACGTCATCGGTCCTTATTTCTTTGAGAACAGCGTTGACCAGGATATCACTGTAAATGGCGAGCACTATAGATCGATGATTACCAACTTCTTTTGGCCTGAATTGGATAATCTGGACACCAACGATATGCGGTTTCAACAGAACGCCACTACGTGCCACACACCTCATGTCACATTGGTTATTCTGCACGAGCAATACTTAAATACTGAAAGAGTGACAGTGGTTTTCAAGTGTAATTGAAGTAAGAAGTGTTCAGTTGTGTTTTGAATTATCAAATGAAGTTATGAAACTTGATAAAGTTTGCCAATAATTATTAGAAACCCATACAGAAGTTATATTGTTGACAAAAGTGAGACTCAACACTAGTGACAACGGCGGGATGAAGAGTGATACAAAAGAAAGAAGACTGACAGTCCGTCGATATGACGGACTGTCACGAGAGATGACATATCCGAATATATGTCTTAATCTGATCTGTAAGACATACACAAGTATTCCCTTCTTTATTCATGAAATGTTTTTCATTCTTTATTCAAGAAAATAACAAGCTCATTATGTATATAACCGATTTTTGCTTCAGTTACCACTCGATCAATGTTCGACCGTCAATAATTTAAACGATAAAAACTCAAAACAGACGGTCGGCCTTCTTCAAACAATGACATCACACACTGAGTTCAATCAGTATTATTCTCTCTCCGATTTACATTGAATGCCATACATCTTGGCGAAACACGAATGCAGGGAAAATTCGCGATACATAAATCTCCCGAGGTCGCGATTCTAAATGAACTGTATTTTATTGGGGTCTCCATGAATATGAATTCTGCAACAGAAATTGAAATTTCATTTGGGAAATAACGAACTGGCAGCGCTTGTTTCGATACCTTTGAGCCCAATAGCTACGAATTTTTCTTTAAGGCTTTGAGCCCTTCAAGTTCACCTGAGGCCAAACAAAAAAGTCTGACAAGGATGGAAAAGATTATTTTTGATTGATATATTAGTTTGTTCAAATACTTTTGATTCAAATAACGGAATCAGCGTCTAACATTGATCAACGTCTTTTGGTGCTTCTACTTTAGATGGAAGTTTTATGGTTGAGTGGAAGAAAGGTTCTCTTCTGCAGAATAGACTTTAGCTCTGCTTTTTCAGTAACTTTATTTTCTATACAGTTTCATATTTATTCATTTTGTATGTGTTTAAATACTTTTCAATTCAGTCAATAAAAACGATTATTATTATCATTGTTTGGGCGCTAAAGAGTATTACGATATCAGTTCAGTGTAAAAGACGTTCAGTTGATTATTGCAATTTGCAGTAATAGCAAAAAGTTTTCTTTCATATAGGAATAATTCATGTATAGATATTCCACAATTTTTGCCAAAATAGAAATATCATCAAATTATTAAATTCCTGATAATGTTGAGACGTTAAACAATATTAAACCATAAAAATTACACATATTCATAATCAAAAATGCATCCTGCATTCATCATCTATACTCTGTCCATCTAAGCGACGATATACTTCAAAACATCATTTTGCATTGTGCAGTGATTACCCAGACAAGGATGCCTATACAGAGTCGCACTAAGGTTCGGCCGATTTTTTTCAATAGTATGCGACTGGGTATAGAGTTTTTTCAAGGTGGAGTGTAGGGAGACAAAATAGCTGTATCAGTACTTGACATTTCAAAAATTCTGAACTTTAAAATACCGTGTATGTACACACCACAGGCGTTAAAACGTAACTGCCCACTCCAATACTGTAACAATGAATTCCGCCAGCCGATTGTAGTCGAATCTGATCGACCAGCATGAGGAGGGTTGTTTATTTTAACCAATAGATGCAAATGTGCGTGGTGATCATGCTTTGATCACGTATTTATCTTTGTTTGGGTTGCTTTGTTTGGTAGACGGATATAGTTTAGTAAGCAAGTGTTCATGATTCACTAAGCAAAATATATACTTATCATATAAATTGATAAAAAGTAAGCAGCCTACTGACAGTTTATCCAATAATAACAAAAATAACCTCAAGATTGGTGAGGAACAGATACTTTTCCTTTGTTGTTCACAACAGAGCGCTCAAACCCAGTATTATAAGAAAACTACAATGACGTATTTTTGGGTTTTGGGAAAGATATTAACAACACTGTCTGCCAAAACCATATTAGTGATTTCCTGTTCAAATTCTCAATCAATTCTCTAGATTTTAGTGTATTGTTTCCTTTCAAAATTGATGAAATTCTGTAGAAAGTTTCAGCACTTATGAAACATTTCATTACCTTTCACTACATGGAAACATATTCTACTTCGACTATTTTGAATAGACAGTTCGTTTTGCCGCCTGGAAGCCATCTTTTCGACAAATATTATTGATCCTTCTTTCGAACAATGCAGTCCCTGGGAATAGATGGAGACAACCGCCAAAGCTCGACAGAGAACACCGACGAATCTTGTTTCAATTTGTAATCCGGACTAAGAAGTGCCAAGACATAAAGTTTCGATTAACAATGAGTAGATAGTATGTGGGTTTGCAAGCAGTCGTTTGATTCATTCCTCGCGCCAATTAAGATACACCCAAGTCGAGGTCTTCGATGAACTTGGTTTATGGATGCCTCTGGCAAATGCAGTGGCGCAGTTATTCGTATGTCGTCCAATTATAGTCGTAGAAGATTGAAGGTAAGAGTAAACGGTATGAATATATGTTTAAAATTTTGACGTCGCGAAGGAACACGCCAAATGAGTGACATATGTCGAAAAATAGTGCAAAACATACCATTATCGAGTGCGAAATTGTTTGATTAGACTGTTGATTAGTTCACGATAACAAACCATTTGGCAACATGTCGGCCTGTTCTATTCAACATATCATTTGTTGATGCAATACATAGTTTTGTGAGTTCATGATGTGGTAAAACGTAACTGACCACTCCGAAATTATAAAATTAATTCCGTTAGTTAAATCTGATTGACCAGCATAAGGAGGCTTATTTATTTTATCCATTAGATTCAAATGTGAGTGGTGAGTATGCATTGATCACTCATCTATATTTCTTTTGGGTTACTTTGTTGGATTAATATAGTTTACAGCAAATTACGACTTCTCATTGGCTGAAAATAATACGAATGAAATAATGAAAGTTACGTTGTGTGTTTTCACTCGAAACATAAATAATCACAGAGATCAGAACAATACATGTTCAACCTATGAAATAACATGGATACACCGAAACGAGTATCAAAAATTCTAGGTTAAACTCAGGGTCGAGAAATGTCCAATACTCATCAACAACAATAGACTATGAATTCTAGCCCACCATCGCTGTGCCTCACTTTTACTGCTCGGCAGTTTATTGCTGTCATAAACTAATACAGTCCATAAAATAATCATGCATATGTTTATTCGTAGCTTTTATAAAACGATTGCGAGTAAACGCCGGTTAACGAGGCAACTTATAAAAAATCTAACAGAAAGGGATCTGTTATGCGCGGATCGCGTTTGTTTATTTTCGAGCCGAGGAAATAGCTCATCAACGTTTTATAGTTTATATAATTATGTCTAGGAATTATTTCGACAGGCTCATTCTGTTAAGTGATTTTTCGTGTGGGTCGTAGAACAGAGTTATGTGGATTACGTGATAATCCTTTCATTATTTCGAATTAATTGATTAGTTTTTGAAGAGATCCAGCTATGAATGTTTGTTTGTTGGATTCTTCCGTGGGGTGAGAATTACCGGTAAAATCTTTATGAATATATAATCCGGAATAATTTCCCAGCAATAATGATATCGAGAATTGATTTAATCTAAAACTGCATTCATTCAGCTTTTCTTTATATTCGGTAAAGTGTTCTCTAAGAACTAGGCAATATTATTCTTATTCAAAATCAGGAATACTCAGATTGATTCAGTGGTTAAAGTTACAAACCAAATATGTTTTTTGATGATATCTGTTTCGATTTCATGACCATAACATAACAAACTGAATAAGAAAAGTGATTTGAACGTAGTTCAATATTCATAGTGAAGTAGTTGTTTCGAAACGGTCGGTTTTTTCTTGCATAGAGTATCTAAAACTTCTCTGCGTGATCTACATATATTCACAAAGTGTTTTTATAGTAGTTATTTCTTCCCTTTTTTGAATTTCCCATATTTTTTTGCTTGCTGATGGAGATACAAAAAGAGAGACCTCTTTATATAACAGTTTTACTATTGAATTTTTGCTGACTGGTAATGAATCATTGTCGATGGCTGTCACTCAAGACATTATCTATAAAAAGCTGTTTCCAGACAATTATTGTTATAAATTTGTGAGTATGCCATTCGGACTTGAAATGCCCCGTCCACTGTCCAAAGAGTTATGTTGTTTTGAGAATTGAAAATGAAATATATCTAGTATACAAAGAACCCACTGAAAAATTAGGAATTGTTGATAGAAAACTTCTTTATTCTCAACATCATTCAGAAAAAACTCTACCTAAAGTCAATCTTGATAAAATCCCTTTTTGGACTCATCTGATGAAACTTCAAAAGCATTGATGAAATGTATACAAATAAGTATTATTATTAATAGAGACCCTCACTTCAACGGGCTGCAAAAAAGGTAGAAAATTATTGGAATAGGTCAATCAGTCACTAAAGATAAATTTTATACTGACCAAGATTTTGTTTGAATTTTTGTGCAATGTACTGGCACATTCATTTCTGTTGATTTCAGGTTTGGAGGAAACAAATCCATTTTTTCAATTCATGGTATATCTAAACATCAATATTTGGAACGTCCACTTTTTATAATTCAACAACCACAAATTCAATATTCAGTACATATAGATTACTTGAATTTTTTTTTTCATTATTTCAATTTCTGCTATTGGGAGATTTAATTTGATTATTTCAATGAAAATCGGAAAGTGAGAAACTAGATCAGCTACTTCAATTCCATTCTAGGTACATTTCAATAAAAAAAGTCTTTTTGAGTAATTAGATGTTCACATTTGACAGTAGATGTTTAAGGTAGATCTTTTTTTTCTTCGGGTTTATGCCTGAAAAAAACGTTGATGCATGATTCTCACATCTTTGTAGACTTTTCATTGAGTTGATTTATTTTTTCTTCTTCGTCACAAATTTGTTCTATAATGATAAAAAAAGAGAAAACCAAAATTATTTTTCTCAAAAACTTCTCTTTGTTCAGATTATGAGATATGAGAATGTGAGATTATTTTCCTGCAGAATTCATAGGTACCTATGTCTTTCGGATTGAAAAATGCCACATACACTTTCCAAAAACGAATAGAACACTACCTAACTGTGCTTAATAAAGTCTGCTGTAGTACCTACAACCTATTGTTAACATTGCTAAATATTTGACACAGTATAATCGAACAGTGTTTTACAAATCATTAATTGATTTCTGATGACAGTTTTATTTTAATTGTGTCTCTTTGACTTTGTGTCTCTACAACTGCAACACTTTGCATAGATAAAGAATTCTAAATGAGTTTACTATGTATCGTCATATTTTTTCCAAGAATTATTTACGCCATCTTGTCTTCATTGCAAGAACGGAATGAACTGAAAGCCAGTTCGTCTGCGAATTCACTTACCTCCTTTCTCGAATCCCACCACGGCCCAGCCGTCAAGCGGCTCGCATATTACCACACCCATCCAAAATCATTTAAACCAACAAAACAGAATACATCATAAATCTAATTAACCCCGCGAACAAAATAACCTGTCAAGTCTTCGTAATAAATAATACTCATCACAGTTAAAACACCTGGCCCGGTCTCTAAAACAAACTAGCAGACAAAAAGAAAAAATAAAACAAAGAGTTGTGGACCACCGCCTACCCACTGCATTCCGACAGAAATAAATAAAGCGACTACGACGGAATCAATCATATCGGTTATATCATTAATACGGCCCCAGGAGGTTGAGGATTTTCGTTGGTGCCGTTTATTTATATAATGTTCCTATTTATTGTCATTTACCCCTGTAGTGTGAAACTACGTTCGAAAAAAGAGAGAGACAGGTGAATATGGTCAAAAATCAGTCATGACATTCAAAATTTCATTCGTACTTGTACAGGCTCCGGTTAGCACCCTGGGGAAGTCAATGGGGAGCTGTTATAAGCGACTTTTCGAGTTAAATGACGCATGGAAAAGAGTATATTCTATAAATATGAAACATCTGTTTCAAACGAATGATAAGACTATTCTTTGAATGACGATGTTTTTCATAGATGTATCTGCCAACGGGGACTATAACCCAGATGACATCAACTCGTTCTTGAATTACCTGAACACAAACGAACGCACAATTAAATTCACGATTCTATGTCACTAATGAATATATTTCAGGATTCTTAGCGATACAAACTAACCTGGAGATAAGAAAATAATTTCTAAATAATGACCTACGAGTTCATCGCGACAATGCCCCATGAAACCTTAAATGTTCAACGAAAAAACGCAGATTTACATTGCATTCATCCGAATTAGGTTCGAACTAATTATACAGTTACTGTATGAATCGGGTTCAAGACCCCAAGATACCTCAATATCACGAACATAGCTTGTGTCAATATATGAAACTACGTTACGAATTGGGAAATTTATGGAATGAATTGAAATGGGAAGGGTCATAAAATGTCTTTCACTGCAACCAACTTTTCCTTGCCGTTTAATCCCTATTATTTTTACTGACTCCTCAAGAGGTATTGCAAAGGAATATGGAAGTTCAGTTATGATTCTTCCCCAAGTATATCATTATTCTTAAAGACTGAAACTAAGAAAATCAAAGTTATTTATTTTTATAATTTAGTGAATTGAAAATAAAGGAATACAAGCTTCTATTACATTCGTAGATTAATTCAAGTCGTAATAATCATACAGGTGATCCGAAGGAAAATATAGTAGTTTTGTTATTTTCATGGTCAAATTCATGGAACGTGGAAATTTTGTTGACCAAGTCGCACTTTTTCATCTTTTTAGAATTCTTTGGCCACAGATCGATTGGTCAGGGTACTCAAAAGATTTATCGATCAACATCGTTACAGTGATTTGACGTTTACCGTTTCATTGTTAGTTATAATATCGCCGTTTAATGCCATGCAGTGAATTTATGACATAATTATTGCAAATATGTTTTTATTACTTCTCATAACTGTATAATTCGCTATTTTGATTTACGATTTGAACGGCAATTTGACGAGGCCTAAACATGTGCAATGAAGCTGTGTACCATAAAACTTATTTACGCTGATTGATATTGAGGCCAATAGTAAAAAGTGTCAGGTTTATCCAACATTCCATATACCAAACAGGTTGTGGTTCTATGGAAGAATGAATGAGTGAGACTCACAACAGATTCAATTCAAGATCATTCGTTGATCATTGACTGTATTTGAGCATGATTTTCATTTTTGAGAATTTTATTTTATGATTAAAATCTAGGTCGCAAACTTACATTTCGTTGTTGTAACAGCGAAGGTTATATTCACGGTCATAATCACGGTATTATACTCTATATCGATATATCAATATTACTCTCTACAGAACTTCTAGAAACAATCATCTAAGAAAATTAAAATGCCTCGATAGAAAATTTAATCACAGAATAACCAATTCTGTGTAACTAATTCTGCTTGTTTCATTCAGTTTGTTAGTGTAACACTTGGCCAAATAATCGTGGCCAAGTGAGAGTTGTATAAAATGTTTTTTACAATATATTTAAATGCTATGATGAAGTCTTGAAATCAAAAACTAAAATGAAGGATCTGGAAATTTTATCATTTATATAAACAATAGTGAATCTGTCCAAATGAGTCTTATTTAATTGATGACGATTAACCATATTGCTGTCATCTAGCTGACTTTTCATTAGAAATATAATATTTTAAAGACACTTTGTGACAATATGAAAATCAATTTGGTTCTCAACGGCTACTTTACATTCCAACATGATGACTCTGAGAATATGCGATTCCAAAGCAAAGCACCGAATTGATAATAGCTGAATATTAATAAATATTACCCTACATGGTATTGGCAGCAGAAAATCGTCTGAAAGCAAGAAATTCATCAGCGTAGGCAACTACCAAATTAATGAAATACACCCAATTACCTTTAAATTGCTTTCGTGTAATGAAAGATACTTTCGTAATTGTAATCGTCAATTATTCTGACCCAATTTCTAAATGAACTGAAACAATAATTTATACCAAAACGTTCATTTGCATTTTAATTGTCAGGTTGGTTTAAAATCAATACGTGCGCAATTTGGGAATTTGTAATTATTCTGTTTGTAGCGTTTATAAGGTTTTTCGATCATTCAGATGAATGATTTTGCAAAAACAATGCTGAAGCGTATCTTTTCAGAGGCTTGTTTATATTGGAAACGAATTGGTAAAATTCTCTTCTGTTGAATTACGAAAGAAGTGAAAATAAACCGAAGAAAAAATTGTTCGACAATTATAGAAAAAACAGATCCTAATTTTTATCAAACTCTTGTTTGGTAAAGTCAATGGCAGTGACCCTCACATGGAAGAGAGACACTTTCTTGTCATTATTATAAAACATTACCTGGCTAAGTCGAATGATTAATATTCCATCGAACATTTTTTCAGCTTACCTGAAACAAAAAAAGATAACATTAAATGAGCTGAACTATTCAAATGAAAAATGAAAATGGTATAGACATGAAAAAATACAATTGAACAAAATTATTGTGTGAATTGTGGATTTCAGATTTATCGCAATTCTCTTTACTGTGTTATAGAGTATTGAAGAGCTATATTCTGGTTTTACACCGGGACTGTACCGAGGAGTGTATAGTTTTGTTTCTTATTGTGATGTTTTGCATATATATTGAAGTGTTTCGGAGAGAAGTCTATCGGATAGGTTTGTTTGATCTTTGAAGAAAAGAAATTACGGTAATTTCTTTAGGAGAATTTCGAGTGGTTGAATGCATGTATTTAGTGTCGTGCCCTATTCTGCGAAACTTTCAAGTAGAGGAATAGGGTTTTTCATGTATTTGAATATGTGTAGAAACATACATAGTTTATTGCATGGAGATTCATTGCTTACGATTATGAAAACGGGTCTATTGGATTTGTTGCAGCAGAATGATATTGTATCAATTATTCTCGTTGCTAGTAAAAAGTTCATGTTCGAGTCAGTTAATAATCGATTATAAGTCAGTTTGTGCTATTATATGTAACTTTTTCCTTATAGAAAATGTGTATCATATTCAATATTCATATAAATGTTGAATAGGATAGTACTTCGTGGGTTCCATATTGAATTTATTTCTGATCATGTTTTACACCATCTTCTCTCACAAACTGAATTATTTTCGTTGGGTAACGTCTGAATAGTTCAAGATATATATTTCTTATCCTAATGTCTTCCAATGCCTATAGAAGTAGGGCATTACTCACCGGTGTCAAGAGCTTTTGACACGTCGATAAATACACATAGACTAGAGTTATTCTTATGATATTTCATAGGTTAATGCTAATAGAGCGACGTCCTTTTACACTTGTTCTGTAACACCGACAACTGAAGAAAAAAATCACGCCACTCAGCATAATTTTTCCCCATTACCAATTCAAATTGCATTCGCGGCGGACGTCCAGGTTTAATTAAGGCTACGCAATGCTCACAATGATGCAGTAATTGAAGACGTGAGGCAGAACATTGTCAACAAAAGCGACGGTCCTGCACACAATGGAGAGTGGGGCGGGCAGGCATTTCATCTTCGGAACGAAAAGTGCAAATCACGCGGACATGCAAAAAACGGACAGGAGATGCACTGTGCGGAGTAAAGTCGATTAATATGTGAAACGGTCCGCTTCACTTCTCGAAAATAAATTTGTTTTTTGGAGGACCACACGGGAAGATTCTGATATTATTGTGAGAAAAGAGATCGAGATTTCTCACCCAGTATTCAAAAACATATTTTGGTATAAGCCCTCAAATATCTTCAATTCCTACTTTTACTCAAAATCTACTGAGTGGGGATAGGTTGAATTTGCATATAGCCAAGAGTACTGATGATGCCGAGAGCTTATTTTTGCGTCGATTACAGAATACAGTTGGACTGTATGAAAGCTGTAGTTTCGAGGATTTTTTCCCAAGAAATGGGGGTTAAAATGGACACCAGTACGTTTTGGCAGAATCATGTCGCTAGAATTGCAAAGGCTGCTTCTCAAAAGCTTGCAACACTGTTCCGAAGCAGAAAACTGTATAAACCTCAGAAACGTTTGATGTTTTATGAAGCTCATATCACACCTTCTTTGAAGTATTGTTCAAATGTACAGAGCTCCGCCCTTGATCATACCCTTAACCTGCTGGATTCCATCCAGAAAAGAGCCTACTGCCTGATTGGAGACACGAGCATCACTTGCAACCTTGATAGTCTGAAACATCCAAGAAAGGTTTGAGATTTATCTTTCTTTTATAGATACTTTCAAGGGAGGTTTTCAAGTGACTTGGCATATTTGATTCCACCAAGAGCTGTACATATACTACTTCACTGTTAAAGAACTCTTTCATCTGGAGAACTGCGTCTATGTGGAATGAACTTCCTGAGAATGTTTTTTAAAATGAATTTAATCTCCAGCTATTCAAATCCTGCGTAAATTGTTACTTTCGCATAGGAAGCGCTTCAATAGCGGTTTTTCTGTCGTGCCTGTATTCTGTACTTGGAAAAACTCACATACATTTTCGAAACCTAAAATACTTTTTATTAAAAATATATAATATTATTATATATTTCCGTGAATATAAAAGATATTTCAAAAATGCATTATTAATGTATTAGTATATATCTTATATATTTGAACCAAATCTTTTTTCCAAATAATCTGTCTGTCTTGCCTCTGAATTCTATTGAACTTTTGAAAAATTCTTCAAAGGATGAACTGGAAGACGACACTGGAATGTTCTGTATCTTTGTTGCAACAACATGAAAATCTGTCTGTCTCCGAACAATCTTTAAGCGGCAGATATCCTAGTGAAACATGTAATACGCTGCTACCTGCGAAACCCGATAAACACACCGCATAAATTGGAAGGTGCCCAATTCGAAATTCCGCGTGGCAGGATGGCAGACAGGTGGAGCCAACTAGATTGAATCGCCGCGAATGACAAACATGCATGCCCGCATTCGACCGGGGCTTACGTCTAATATATCACTTATTACTACACCACGGCCAACTGATATAATAATGCTCTACATATTGGCCGGCACGCCAAGATGTTCGAAACCACTGCATCGGGAATTGCGGACAAATTACGGCGTGTATTGATGCCAATGCGTCAGTCGGAACAGTTGAGTATCGATATTACATTCTCGTTTGATATTTATGGCCGGGAATCAAAGTGGCTGTGATGAAAATCGGTTCGTGTGTTATTCCAGAAACTGAGGCCAAATTGACATTATTTCAAAGGGAAAATGTTAGTTTTGGACGAATAACAACATCTAGACGCTGCAAGAGAAAAAACTGTATAAATTTGTATTCATATCCTTTGTTTCTCAAGTATAAGAATACTTTGGTTGGTTGTATTGGCGATGAATATTTGTTTCTAATCAACTTGTGCAATAAAGACTTTGCTCATAACAAATATCTAATTTTCTCTAATTCCGTCTTATACACCCTATGACTGAGAAGAACATGATATGAACAGATACGAAGCAAGTTTAGCCCTATATACTAGATATGTTCAATATAATTCAATGAATAGAAGGGATAAAGTAGGAAATCAATTTTTATGTCATTATAAATTGCTATAGTTTTACCAGAAACTGCATTGTTCATCACTTTTTTTCAATTTCAACGACAAAACTATAACAGTTATTTTCAGAGTAAAGATGAAGTGAAATTCTCCTAACAAATATCTCGTGAATAATGTCGACATATCAAAAATTGTCGAAATTATGTTTTTTTTTTCACTTTTTCTGCAGTAGGAGAGGATTTTTCTTTAGATTTGATAAGTGAATTGATTAGAAAAAAGTTTTGGATTTCCTATGAGTTACTGATCTTAGAATCTTCAGCAATGTGGTTTTATCTCGGCCTGTAGAGCTAATGAAGTCAAAAACCTGTATATTCAAAAGTACTACAGTATGCTGAGAACAAAAAATTATCTAAAATTGATCTTCATTGAATATTTACGACATATTAATTTTCAGGCACATTTTTACCTCTTTCATGAAATACTTGAATTTACAGTTTTTTCAGTCTGAAATATATCAAGCTATACAAATATAATAAACCCCCAGAAATGGGAGTCTATCATATCTTCCTAATACCCCAGCATTGAAAGAAATATATTTGGGAGCTCCAATTAACATCTTTTATAGAGTATTTTTATAACGTTATAATCCATCGGTGATATGTGATCAGTACACATTCATTATAACAGATTTTAGAACAATATTGTTACTGAGACGAAACCAGCAAAACGTCTTTCATATCCTGATTCCATAAATGAACATTCAAAAAAGTATTATTTCAATGGTAATTTTCTCAGGTAGCAAAAAGGCGTTCTGTGGCTTGGTTTTCCTATTAGTATCACACAGGACCGTGTAATCATACCACAGAGTAGCCAATTATCAAGTCACTCGGGTGCTCTGAAATGGTCCGAAGGAGTGACTGATGCACCAGATTTGAGGTTTGTGAAATATAGTATATTTGTTCTTTGTAAGTTAAACAGAAAACGTATCTAGAGATTTGATTGTAGTGAAGCATTGAAAATCATTAAAAATAATCTCAATGAATACCAGCTACTACGAGACCTACTGATTAATTCAAAAATTGGAAAACTTTAACGCTACCATGAATTGTTTGAGCTTTCTATTCATTTGAATACAAGTACCTCGTCGTTACCTTTATATAATGTCGACAGTTTTCGGCAAGTCTCCAAAAAATATTAATGAATGTGAAAGTGAAAACATATTTCGAATGTATAATATGAATGTATATTATTACTTTTTTCTGTTCATCAACTATTCTTCAATTTTTTTCTTCTTCTATTGATCCACTCATTTTATGTCAAACACATAAAATTCTATAAGTTAACGGCGCCCGGTATAAGAGCCACTTTCTTAATTACTTCACGGACGTTCGAATAGCCTGAAATAATAGCCTAGTCTTGGTTCACGGTCGTGACACAAAAACTAAATTGCTGAATTACTAAACATTATTTTCTCCGAGTCTATCAGGTAATTTGATTACCCCGTCCTAATAATTTTTATAATTTGCCTAATGTTGCCGAGTGAAGACGAAGCTGAGTGTTTCTGGCGAAAGTTGTCTAGTCACTCTCAATTCACTTAAGGCTTTTTAGTTTTCTGCTTCTTTTATCTGATGAATATGGCAAATGATGGGTATTACATACTTTGTGAGATTTCTGGGAATTAGCAAAATATTCCACTGAAGCTACTAAAATCACAACAATAATTTCGGAAGCTCGATAATGAAGCCTATACATGAAAATTGAAAATATTGCTTGTCAGCAGATGATAACATATGATAAGAAACCTTATTTGGTATGAGTGTTGTTTATAATGAAATTAATTAAATTTATGCTCAGCTCAAAATTTTTTTATGTGTTGATACTGAAACTTTTGTATAAAGAAAGTTTCCATCTCAATAATAAACACATGCGGATTTTATGAATCCTATTTTCCAGGTTTTTTGGTCGTGGTCTGCAAGTTTCTCAAACTTAAGTATTGATTTTCGAAATGAAACTGAGAAATTTAGACAAAATCATCCAACTATCTAATTGGTACCAATAAAACAGACTGAGAAATCTTACCTACGTATCTGCATCAGTAGCACACTGAACACATATCCCAATAAAATGAATTTGAAACTGTAGTTTATTATACTTCCATCATGAGAAGATTGCTTTCATAAAAGAGAACTCCTCAAAATTCCCCCTGCAGTTGAGGAGGAAATTATCGTCAATGAAATAGGTTCTTCCATTTCAATTATTGTCTCCGATGCCATAATACCTTCATCTTCAAGAATAACAGCATTTCCTTCACGACACCTTATCCACCCCAACCCTTCACTTTCCTATGGATAAGTGAGAGATAATTAATATTGTAAATTAACACCCTAATACCTAACAAACATTCTCTTGAATTAACCTCCCCATTCCAGAAGGAGTAAATTGTGTGGAAGTGAAACAGTTCCCACATCAAAACCCCACCGAGTGGGGGATGGGGGGACCACCCGACCCATAATTGACCCACTTCGAGATTCTGTAGTGGATATAATCAAAATTTTGGTACATTAAACTCGATTTATTAAATTCGTCACTGAAGTAATGTACTATTCATGTCCTTATTTTTAATAAAGGAACCGGAGGGAAGGCAAGCGGAAGAGAATCTGCAACTGCCCTAGAAGATTGGCGTTGGGGGAATATACAATGAATTCGAAATTAATTTGGTAGAAGACCGAGTATTTAAGAGAATCAACGACTACAGTGCAAATAGACTTATGAAGTGAGTTTTGCATTTGAAAGAGGAACAGTTGAAGAAACAGGGATGGATGCAGTAAAGTTGGTGAGGTTGCGTTAGTGAAAGCTCACTCTTTTTTGCGTTACTATTCGAGAATATACAGCTTTATGTTCAGAAAAAGTTACGCAATAAGAGGACGCAAAATTTTCACCCCTTTTTTCAGGAGAAACTTTCGTAACCAAATTCTTAAGGCTTGTTACTTGATGAACGTATCCTTGATTTTAGTACAATTCAAAAAAGTTTGGAAAATTGCACTGTCTATCGTCTTCTCCTTTCGAATATTCAAATACAACTGAGTGATCTATGTCAAATGTTGATTTGAAACTTTGATATTAGATTACGCGGTCATGAGTTGACACTGAAAAATCAAAAATTCATGACCGAACAACGACGGTACTTTTCATTTAACCGGATTCTTGATACATGAAATGGCCTCAACCAAGAAGTCTTCAGTATGTATGTTTGGTAAATTTTAAATTTGAGGAGTAAAAACATTGTTTTGTCAAAGTTCATTTCAATTTTTATAACCATCGTGGCTTTCTCACAAAACTGCTGTTACTGTTCAAGGCCGCCTTTAAATCTATCATGGTTGTGAAAAACTCAGCTTTCTCTTCTATCTCCTCTTTTATCAGTCTACTTGGAATATAGATTTTTCATTTGTCTTGAAAAGGTGAATTTTCATAAAATCAGTCTTCTGGCATCACAAATCAGCGTTCAAACATGAAAGTTTTTTTAAATGGTTAATTACGGCAGAACACTGTAACTTTCTCACGATTTATATATCCATCTGATCCTGCGAAAGAACTGGAACTGGATCAAAATTAATCCTCTCACACATTTACATCGATCACTGACCACATGACCGTCCCTTGCGCCACATATTTCACTTGCCCAACAATAATTTCCTTTAATGAATGATTTGCGAGAGTGAATTTGCATAACTTCGCATGTTTACGGCGTTCTGTAACTCAGCTGGAATATTGCGGATTCGCTTTTATTGCGCACTTTCGCAAAGCGATCATAATTCTCTTTGTTTATTGACACTTCGTGAAGCATAACTCGGAGGTGAATATCAGTGTACAATTATTTAAAGTTGTAAATACATTGACGATTTTTATTAGTGAATGTTTCCTTAGTTTCGAAACGGCGCTTGTTACTCCAGGATTATTGGTAACAGAAAGACTAGTCTTGAAAAAATTGCAATAGGCTGAATATTGTACTAGACATTATTTTAAAAACACCCTTTTTGGTTTTTACTTTTCCATCGTTATATAGAAAGTGAAAAACTCCAGAAGAAAGAGGGAACATATGAATATGTCAATGAAAAAGATATTAGATCACACTTTGAAGTTTCTGGTCAATGATATGAACTATGAAATCACTTCTCATTCAGCTACACTCCAAATACAAAGGAACTCACATTTTCAACTTCTTAGACTTTTATCTTGCTGTCATTTTTATTTATACTTTCTGTGCTTTCTAAAATCTAGAAATAATTTTTCGATATCTGGTAATCCACCAAAGTATGAGTGAATATTTAGTTTTGTCGAAATTAACTGTCAGTTACGTCGAAGCTATCTCCCTAAATAATCTTGTCCATAGTCATCTAATGGGTCATGATCTTGTTTGAGCTGATCCCCTGCATGTCCTTACCATTGGAATCAAGTAAAAGTATCTCTTTCAGGTAAATTGTGAAGAGAGCGATGGACCTAAAGGAGTTCCTTGTGGAATACCAATACTCACAATTTCCAAAGTGTCCCCATATATATAAACAATACTTCATTCCTGTTTTTTATTAACTACTCTTGACATGATTCTGCCACTACCGGTGTTTTCCAATTCCTATACAAATTTGGTTGATTGGGTAGTTCCCAACAGATTTGAATTTTCATGTGATACATAGTTTTTTTTTCTAATGAAAAAAGCAACAGTTGGATTTAGTACAACTTTGCATAGTTCCTCGCAAAGCTAATATAAAATTTTAACGAAATAATCGGCTGTTTTTCATCATCAGAGATAATATTCCTGGACTATATTGCATGATAACTATAGAGGAGGTCCTAACGGAACTGATGTGCTATAAAGTCCGCCTGTAATAGAAAGCGTTTCATAAAATGTCGGGTAATTGTTCCAGACACATAATGCATTACTGCCATTCGTGGAAACATTTCCATTCCAGAGTTCTAACTTGTGTGGCCTGAAGTGCTGGATCTCATCAGCGAGAGTTGAGAGATGTGCCCCTTAGGCCGGACTGTCAATTGTTTCTGGAAATTACATTATTTGGGGACTGACTGATATGGCTTGATGGTTGAAACTGTTTCTGAAACAATGCTCCAGAAACGTAGAGAGGAGGAATGGAAACACTTTCACGGAAAGTAATTAACAGAATGATATTTTTGAATGAAATAAAAGAAGGCATATTATGATTATGTTTTGTTCAATTAAAGTTTCCAAAAGAAGAACATATTTGAAGTGGTCTAAAGAATGACTAAATGAGCGCTTTATTGAATTGTAGATCAAAACATTCGTCAGATGACTTTGTTTAAATATAAATCAATGAGCTTGTGATGCACTGTTTGGAACCTTTGGTGTAGTGATGCATGTTACTGGAGTAACACCAAACCGTTATTTTTAACACCTCAACACGTGTTTCAATCACCAAGTGGGGAAGATTAAATCTTCATCTTGAAGATGATCAGATGGATATTACTGGAGTGTTATCACTACACCAACCCGTTATTCTCAACACCTCGACCGTGTTTCAATCACCAAGTGATCATCTTCAAGATGGAGATTTACTCTTCCTCACTTGGTGAATAGAACACGTGTTGAGGTGTTAAAAATAACGGTTTGTAGTTATTTCCAACACCTTGACACGTGTTTCAATCACCAAGTGATCATTTCCAAGATAGATATTTAATTTTCCTCACTTAGTGGTAGAAAAACCTGTCGAGATGCTTAAAATAACGGTTTGGTGTTGTTTTCAGCACCTCAACACGTGTTTCAATCACCAAGTGGGAAAGATTAAAGTTTCATCTTGAAGATGATCAGATAAATATTACTGGAGTTTTATTCCTACACCAACCCGTTATTTTCAACACTTCGACACGTGTTTCAATCACCAAGTGATCATCTTCAAGATGGAGATTTAACCTTCCTCACTTGGTGATTAGAACACTTGTCGAGTTGTTAAAAATAATGGTGGTTGAAACACTTGTCAAGGTGTTAGAAATAACGGTTTGGTGTTATTTTCAACAACCCAACACGTGTTTCAATCACCAAGTGAAGAAAATTGAATTTTCATTTCGAATATGATCAGATAAATATTACTGGAATTTTATCCCTACACCAACCCGTTATTTTCAACACCTCGACATGTTTTTCAATCACCAAGGGATCATCTTCAAGATGGAGATTTAACCTTCCTCACTTGGTGATTAAAACACTTGTCGAGGTGTTAAAAAAAACGGTTTGGTGTTATTTTCAAAACCTCAACACGTGTTTCAATCACCAAGTGATCATTTGCAAGGTGGAGGTTTGATTTTGCTCAATTGGTGGTTGAAACACCTGTCGAAGTGTTAGAAATAACAGTTTGGTGTTATTTTCAACAACTCAACACGTGTTTCAATCACCAAGTGGGGAAGATTAAATTTTCATCTTGAAAATGATCAGATAAATATTACTGGAATTTCATCCCTACACCAACCCGTTATTTTCAATACCTCGACACGTTTTTCAATCACCAAGTGATCATCTTCAAGATGGAGATTTAACCTTCCTCACTTGGTGATTAAAACAGGTGTCGAGGTGTTAAAAATAACGGTTTGGTGTTATTTTCAACACCTCGCCACGTGTTTCAATCACTAAGTGATCATTTTCAAGATGAAGGTTCAATTTTCCTCACTTGGTGGTTGAAACACCTGTCGAGGTGTTAAAAATAACGGTTTGGTGTTATTTTCAACAACTCAACACGTGTTTCAATCACCAAGTGGGGAAGATTAAATCTTCATCTAGAAGATGATCAGATGAATATTACTTGGAGTTTTATTTCTACATCAACCCGTTATTTTCAACACCTCGACACGTGTTTCAATCATCAAGTGATCATTTTAAAGATGGAAATTTAGTATTCCACATTTGGTTATTGAAACACCTGTCGAGGTGTTAAATATAACGGTTTGGTGGTGGGATAGAACCCCTGTAATATTCATATAAATCATAATGTTTATGAAATTCTGTATTTCAATATTCGTATTTTATTTTCTGATAAAACAACGATAAAAATAAAATAAATACAACAATAAAAATTAATTGGCGCTCCGGGGCGACTTCATTGATTCCAGTGGCGCATTTGCTTTTTCAGC
>WOGO01000731.1:0-21276 GCA_015342085.1 Leptinotarsa defecta | reverse complement strand
TATTTGAATAGAACTGGCCAATATTTGATGAAAATCCATATTAAAAATAATTAATACAGTTTATTGCATGATTTTCACTATAAAGGTTTTTACAAAAACCGCGACGTGTTTCCCTATATAATTGTTTTCTCAAGCTTAAAATTTTAAGTTACTTCTAAATCACAACTATTTTATGCTGCAACATATTACCTAGTTGTATGCCTGCTTTCTAATGAATGAATCTACCTGAAAAGGTCAAGTATAAATTCATTAACTATATGAATAAATTAAATTTCCGAAAGTATCGTTATCATTTATACATAACTTTTCTGACCTGGAAACAGATTTGATAATGACCAATTATTCAGTTCAGTTTGATCGTTCATTTGTTCATTTGTTTATTTCCATACTATCCAACAGGTTAAGTTTTAAACGTTTCTTCTGACACCAAACTTATCGAAGCAGGAAGCGAAATTTTCCAATTCGTAGATATATATCTTCTTGGTGAAAACCGATGCCTGGGTTTTTATGGCATTGAATTGAACCTGGTTACTCTCACCCCAAATCAAAATCACTTTCTCATATTCATTGAGATATGACATAGAGAAGTGTGCTGTCGTCAGCAAAGCACTATATTGGATTCTTGTTTTTTTCAAAAAGTCGTTGATATACAATAAAAAGAGGGTTAGAGACAATATGGATACCTGGAGAACACCAGCGTTAAGGGTGGAAGTATTCAAGAGATATCCATCGACGGTCACTTGCAGGGAACGTTCCTTCAAGAAGCTGGAGAGCCATACACAGAAATGATACGACAAGCCATAGCATCGAAGTTTGGCCAGCAAACCCTCATGCCACACACGGTCAAAGGCCTTAGATAAATCAACCGCAGCTGCTCTTGGTTCTCCATGTTTCCCGATTGTGTTATTCCAAATATGGGTGACATACGATAGAAGGTCGCTTGTTGATCTTTGTTTCCGAAAGCCATGTTGATGATCGCTCAAGATGTTGAAGCCTTCCAAATATTTGAGGATATGGTGGTTCACGACTTTCTCCATGGTTTTTGATATCACTGATAGCAAAGCGAATGGTCTATAGTTATTTGGAATATTTTTATGGCCGCTTTTGGGAATAGTTTGAACGCGAGCAATTTTCCAACAAGAAGGAAAAACCCCTTCCTTGTAAGACAAGTGAGTACGATGACGGGCACTCCATAAGGAATCCTGGTTGGCTCTTTTATAATCTAGGTAACTCCGTTACTTGTTGCAAAAGCCTCAGCTTTACGACCTTGTTCGTCGTTGATATTTGAAAATTTGGGCCATTCGACATTGTGAACATTGAAGTCACCGAATATGAAACTTTCGGCACTGGGATGATTGATTTGCAATGGTGTTTGTGAGTGAAGAGAATAGTGCCCTACTGTATGCCTACTAGGTGGTCGATAAACGCAGCATATCAATTTAGTGATCTTCTTTGATATTATTTTGAACCACATAACATCAAAGTTCCGGGGTTTCAGCATTTCCTCTCGTTAACAGGAGATATCGCTTCTGATTAAGAAGCTATTCCAAAGTTACGTCTGAATCAGGAGTGGAAATCATAGTCGCTATATAGAAAATTGACGGGGTTTGTTAGAGCATGAAAAAATCAAAACTTCACTAAATGACCGAGCACAGAATATGTAAATGCCACAATAGCCTTAATTCCATGAATATTCCATTTACCATGAATGGTTGAAATTCTCCAACAAAGTTTGATCAAACAAAATACGCATCTTCTCCATTTTTATTATGAAAATTAGACAGATAGTATGTTGGACGAAATATTTTCTTGTATACTACCCTCACCACTCATTCAGTTTTTGCCTTGAGATATTCATCAAGAAACGAAGTAATTCTCAAATAATATTCGTTAGATGAATGCAACGATTTCAAGTCTGCATATCCATCGTTAACTGAATGAACTAAGGTATAAGTGTCTGAACCTATAAGAGGATTATGAGGAGCCTCTAAGAGACTGTTCAACTGTTTCTCATCAAACGTCTTTGAGGTTATAAAGGAAGCTTAACATAGCTGGTAATATTGTACTTGAGTTCTGAACTGACTATTGTTCAGCGAAATATCCATTTTACATTACTTTATCTTTTGAGATAACAGGTGGGCGTAAAGAGTGATGAGGTGAAATATGTTCTGAATTGCATATACAGGGAAATTTGACAACATATATTTTAAAGAAATACAGTGGGGACAAGAAATCGGACATAATTTACGTAAAAAGTCCAAAATTTTCATACTTCTCATTGATACCTCGTCTCCGTGAAGGCGAGAGAAATAGTTTTACATTTGGAAACAGATTAGCTGTTTCGAATAATTACCAATTTCATATCCGTTTATAGCATATGCAGACCATAAATATCATAATTGAAAAAATGTATTCCAAACTCCAATTCATTCCAACTTCCTGATAGTAATGAAGTTGATCTACATTTTTCACATCGTGAAATGTTTCTTCGCTAATTTTGTTAGGAATACTTCTTAGTGTATCTATGATCACTGGAATAGTCAGTATACTTCAGATCTCATGGATTTCCACAAAAAATCCAACGGCGTAATATCAGATGATCTAGCCGGCCACTCTACGGGATTATGTTTGCCTATCCACCGAATTGAATATTTGTCAGAGCCACTTTCGAACCGTTCTCCCGTGATGAGGTTGAACACCTTTCTGCTGATACGAAACATCATTTGAGAAATTAGGGTTAACCAGTTATCCAAAACTAGATCTGATACGACGCATATAGATGTTTTTAAGGGGTTACATGACATTTGAAATAAACGATACACAACCAAGGTTTGAATAATTTTTTTATTTATCATATTCATCTTTTCTTTACAGAGTATTGAAACGAATATAAAACTACCAAATATTCAGGAACAGTTCCCAATATATAGTGAATTAGGATACTGAAAACTGTGTCTTTTCACAAAATTTTTGTCAAACGTTGATAATTTGTTCCTTACAAAAGTTAAGAGAGTGGGTATTTTGAGTGTTGAATCAGTGAAGAATATGGAATACTTTGAAATGGCCTCATCAAATGGTATCATCAACTCAGAAACGATCAGCACAGTGAATGAGGTCAGGGATTAGGGAGTTTTACTGGATAACGAAATGAGATTTTATATTATACTGATGAAGTTATATATTTCGAGCTTATGAATTGGGTGGTTTCATCACCCATTTATGAAAGTATTCAATATATTGTATTCATGAACTGATTTTTCGCTATGTAGCACTCGCTGAAATACCCGCTTAGACTTTTTCGAAAAAATTATAAATATTTTCAAATTCTGAAGGAGCATCTATTCACATACTTTCAGAGTTCAGAATTCTGAAAAACTCAATTTGTAACAGGGTTGGTCTCATTTTGTTAAAAATTCCCAGAAGTACTAGAAATGTTGTTTGTCCAAAACGTTTTTCCAATTGATAAGTTAGATAATCAAAGTTAAAATTATAGAGTTTCAACATATTTTGGACAAGCAACAGAAAAAGTGGCTTCATTTTTGAATAAACGAAATATTAAAATTGCAGATAGAACAGGTAATACGTTGTTAAAGGTAGTTAAAAAAAAATATTACAAAACATCCAAATAAGAGAAATCAGGAGTGAATGAATTAAAGTGTGAAACGTCTCCTGAGGTATATTTTGGTCAAACAGGCAGAACACTTAGGAATCGTATCCAGTAACATCATATGAGCTATGTTAATAAGAAAACAAGTTGAACATATTCAAATCATATTTTAAAAGAAAATTATGTTTTTGACGAAGTTTTCGAAATTTCACACATAGAAAATGAAGGTTCAAAGCTGGATCATTTGGAAGCAATGGAAGTTATTAAACTTAAAAATTCAAACATTCTAATGAATGACCAACTGGATTGAAATAGATCACCATTATTGAACTTCCAATAAATTGATGGATTTAGCAATTACCACGTGGTAGGAAATCATCATGAAAAATGAGAATTGAAACTTTCTATGTTTTTTACCACTTTTATTTGTAACTGAAGTTACTGTTAATGTATAAGTTTAAAAATGTTTTTATAGGACGAAACTGCAGTAACGTTATTTGAAAATAAAAGTGGTAAAAACATAAAAAGATTTGTTCCTCATTTTTCATTATTGAACTTGTTTTCTTGAAAACTGATGTAAGTATTATTATTGAATTGTAGAATTGATGTAATATGTTTAAGGTAATCATAACTGAAGATGTACCCTAGGTTGTTGATGTTTAAGGTAATTTGATCAAGTGAGTACCTAACTAGGTAATCTCAATTGTGATTACGTAGGGTATATAAATATCAGAGTAAGATTGAACTTATAGTACTTATTAACTACGATTACTTGATGTTAATAATTTTCTCAATTATTGGTTTAGTGCTAATTTTTTCCCCATCCCACTTCCTGTGGGATTCATCATGTTCAATTATGTCTTGCTTCCTGTTTGGTGAGATATTTTCATGATATTGTTTTGGTTTTTTCTACTCAAGCTCCAAATGTAACAAAATACTCAAGGAAGTATAGAAATATTTAAAAAAAATTGTGATGACAAAAATGTTCCTTCATCACCATTCATATCTTCTTACTACCTCAGATGTGTTCAGTATATTCAATGAACTCAGCTTTCTCATTTCGTATAATTATTATAGTGAAAATGAACTGGATTATTACATGGTAAAAATAATAATGTATTCACATGTAGCCTCTCCTTACTATTTCCATTACCAAATTCTGTTGATATATTACTGATATCAAAAATATTTTTCGGAAGCACGTTAGCAACGGTAGATTTAGATCTGAAATTTAACGAGGGAGGAAATAATCTCTGAATTTCGAGTGGGGGAAATTTTCAGGGAAATTATTTATGTATGAAAGTATGTACAGGTATATATCAAAATACTCATGTGAAACGTATTGAATGTTCAAAACAAACAATGGAACTGCAACACTCTTCTCGAGTCAATACGCCAATCAAGTTGGTGTATTCAGTAGATGAAGTTATTCCTAACTCTAAAAAGGGTCTGTACATAGAAAAACATCAATAATTTCGCATATAAAAAGAAATGATAAAGATGAAGGTGTTTCTTATCTAAAGGCAGACGAAGACAATGATGTGATATTGAGTACGTCTCTATAATAAATTACCAAGGAACCCATTGACTAAAATGATTGGGTTTCAGAAGTTAAAAACAAACTCAAAAAGTGTCAAAATTTGATCTCAGCAACTTTGAACTGGATTCAGGTGTCTGATTCTACAGTCCTTAAAATATACGGTCTACCAAAAATTCACAAATCTGACAAGTCGGTGCTACCGACTGCCTCGGCCATAACGCTCAGGCCATAGGCTAGTTCCCCGACAATCTAATCTACCCTGATTGCGATTTTTGACACAAAAAAATCTAAGGTAGGATACATTGTTTCAACTCATAACAACAGTTCCCCGAACATTAAATTTATATACGCAACAACCAGGAGTTATAGATTATGTATGTTTCAATTTGAATGACGAAGATGTTGAAACTATAATCATTTCTGCAGGTCTCTCTGACCATGAGGTAATATCAACCCAATTCTCCATAAATGGTCAACGAAAACAAATAATGCAAAGGTGTGGTAGAATCTACAGTAAAAAAACTTCGACATATTCAGAGAAAAATCAAGGTCAATAAATTGGAGAGAAGACTACAACACTCTCGAACCTATAAATGTGTTCCATGAAAAACTAAAACGTATTTTCCAATGTTGTTTTCCAGTACAGAAGATTAAAGCAAAAAATAAAAGGAAGCCTTGGATAACTTCTGGTATCAGAGTCTCAGCGATGAATCACACTTAATGTATGGCATTTCGTTCTGGGGTTTTTGCTGTTATCAGCTAATGAGCTCAGTATTTGTCTTACAAAAAAGAGCTCTCAGATATTTATCAAAAGCTAAGTCCAGGGATCACTGTAAACCACTTTTTATAAAACATGGAATTCTGACCCTATACAGTATTTTTATCCTTGAGACAGTGTGCTTGATGCATAAGAAAAAATCCAATATGACAATTGTAAGACCATACTCGTCAAACAGACGACTTACCCCTACCGCTACCAAAAACGACATTAACCAAACACTCTCTCATATTTGAGAGTAAAAAACTCTTCAATCATCTGCCGAGCCAAGTAAAAAATATATCATGCCCGAGAATCTTTCGGAAAACCGTCAAAAGCATATTTTCAACTAAAGGATACTACAGCCTGCAGGAATGTTATAGTGACAGTATCTTGGGTTAATAGTAGCTTTTTGCATTTTATCTATAAGATTAAATTATCTGTATTCTATATTTGTGTGACTTCATCCAAAAATGAAAAAAAATTTTTATATATTTTTACCTATATATTTTAATTTTTTGTTCTTTTTACAACTAGACCAAAGATATATGTATTATCTATTTTTTATATCTGCAAATTTTAACTATTTTATATAAATCACTGACAAATTAATAGGCATATACTATTGTACTGTACATGTAAACCATGCTTTGTCAACAAGAGTCTTTCCTCTTAGACAATAAAGTACATTTATTGAATGAAAAATGTTCAAGATTATTTTTGAAAAAAGGAAACAATAAAGTGAGCTCAAAAAACAATTTTGAATATCCAAATTTCAAGATTTACATAAAATATCTCAAAATTATTTCAAGTTCCGAAAATTATAATCAATATTGATGTTAATAAGGTGCTTGTCATAGGCTATTCTTCAACCCTTCAAGGTTTTCATGCGTTTAGGAAAATAATCACATTCATATACTTATTTTTTTCACTTTTCAACGTTTTCCAGTCCATGAGATACTGTCAACTCAGTGAAATAATCTAATTAGTTCATTACTTTTTACATGAAATAGAATTCTTGATAGAGGACAAGTGAAATGAAACAACTTTTCAATTTTTGATTATATTACAAAAATCAATATATAAAACCATCTCGCTTTTCATCCATTCATGAATCAATGATCCAATTAAACCTCCTTTCAAGCACATCCTTGTGGCACATTATAAATCACAATTACATTATTTCCGAATCAGATCTTCAAAGTTCTCTTATCAATAATAGTCTCGCTCAAATGGGAGATCACTGGGCACAATTTTATTTACAAAAGTCTTAAGACTATCTAGCTTCAACAAAAGAAATAATTAAACGAGTCGATCAAATCAAGTCAGACTGGAAATTGTGGAATGAAAAGTAAAATAAAAGTAAATAAAATCAAAATTGAATACATGAACAGTTGGAGTTGTGAAAGAGCGTTACCTTCTCTTTAGTTTTCACTAATCTTTTTCGGTTATCAACTCACATTTTCAATCTTAGTTGAGCCTTCCTATAGTATATTTTTCGTTTCATTAAAAACATTGAGAAGATTGATAAACACATGGTGATGGGACAACTTTTGTGCATATTCAACTTCCCAGTGAAATTTCACACCGCATATTCAGTTTGATGGTATAGTGTGAATCTGGATATTAATTTTATTGCCCCCAAATACAAGTAATCACTCCATCTGGTCATCGAACGACAAGAAGAAAAAACCTAAAAATGTTTGATAGATACTTGGCTGAACGTACTGGAATCAGAATTTCACAACTTTAAGCAACTTGATAAGTCGAACTTGGAACTTTTGGCATGAAATCAATCTATCGAAAACACTTTTTACTCATCAGAAAAAAATACGACATCGCCTGATTGATTATGTTAGTGAAACGCGCGTTTTTGTTCTGATGAGGAAAAAGTGTTTTCAGTCTACTCTCAATAATTTGGATCTTCCAGGAATTCCACCTTCCAGATAAGACTTAGTAGGAACATTCTTAAACTTTTGGAAACTTGTCCTCACACAAAGACAACTTGACTAAATCCTATCAATTGAAAACTTATGTTTTTAAAATCATAATCTAAACAACTTTCAAACATTTCTAGATATTTTTCATAAATTTCAGGAGCTTATCGAATTACTCAACCAAAAATTTTAATTTTTTACATAATCTTTGGCTATTTTTGATAGATTTTTAACGAGGTATGGACAATTGTTTTCTTTAAATGATTTTCACTCTTCAATTTTTTTTCCAAATTGAATAACACACAGAAAATAATTTGACAATATTAAATACTCATTTAGCAAGGCATTTTAGATAAATAAGTCAATTCCAAGTTTAAAATGATGAGTAGTATTTCTAGTCTTTTGATTTTGTGATAAAATCTGATCATACATAATATGCTCAGATTCATGCAATCAACTGAACACCTTTGAAATAATTTCAATTCAAGTAATAGCTAGATGATTTTTTACACAAAGAACAACACTTGTCGAATGTCTTTCAGATAATTCAATATTAAAAAAATTCCAATTATTTCGATATTTTTCTGATATATTTTCAATTTTTTTCAAACTTTTGTATTTTTAGGAACATCTTTTTTTATTTTGAATATGTTTTTGAACATATTCGGACAATAATTGTTCCCAACTTTGAAAAATGATATAGTGTGGCTGCGATTCCAGACATTTCTGGAACCTTCGAAACATTTTCAACTAGGAACCGATTTTGTCAGAACATATTTAAAAAATTGTACATAGTACAAACAAATTTCGAGTTCTAATCTTGAACCCTAAAACTCACTATTTAAATATCTCTAGCAGAAACTAAACTGTGAACTGTTGATAAATCTCCTACAAAATTGAATAATTTCATTAATTTTAATCCAATTTCATTTCTAACAATTCTCAAAAGCTTTTGATGTAACTCGTCACCATTTTTATATATTGAAGTAATATAAAACATCAAAAAGTTTTTAGAACGATTTTTCAGACTGTTTATTTCAGGTTTTTTCATAATTTCAACACTTATCCACAATTTCCAATCCAAGCAACAAAATAGTAGAAAAATATCAATTTGAAATAGGAATCCAACAAAATATTATTGATACTTACACGAAACCAATTCATCAGGTACTTCATCAAAATTTGGCAATGTCCTGACATCCAAAAACCGTTAATCACAATTTGCTATCAAATTATTAAATAATCTGATAATGCCATATTCATGAACAATTACGAATATTTTATAAAATTTTGGTTCTTTCAGAATATATTTTGGTCCCTCAGGCAATTATTGAACAGTTTTTAAAGAGCTTTGGAATTTTCAATTCCCAGTTTCAACAAATATACAGAAGTCTAAGGAAAGAATAGGAAATCAACATACTCACAGCATGTTTTTGTAGGTCAAGACAATTTCAAATATTCACTCATTTATACGTTCTGATACATCACGATCTTCCAGTTTAATCATTTTTTTCTCCAAATAGAAAAGTCATTTAAAAATTGGAACATTTTTCAAAATTTCAATTTCTTCAAGTTGTTTTAATTTTGACAGACCTCATATTTCAGAGAAATATGAATAACTTCAGACAGTAATTTGCACAATTGTGCTAACAAATCTGAATATCAAAGAAAATTTCAGGTTTCTGAAAACTTCAAATCTCTGTAAAAATCCAACGAAATTGTCTGTTCCTTTCGCCTACACAGAAAATAAGTCTAAATCTATCTAATCATATCAATACAGTTCCTCAGATTTCACAAATAAGAAAATTCTATCATACACAATTTGCACTGAACAGGTACGACCAACAAGAAGAATCGCAAAACAAGATACACACCTGCAATGTTCGTCATAGGAAACATAAACATCTAATAATCAACAAACAATTGCACTAAACCTATCAATAACCGATAATAAATCAACAAAAAACTTTACGGGGGATCACGATCCACGTGAGGTAGATTAGAGGCAATGAACTGTCAAAGAGGTAAATTGCAATTCAAAAAAATTAATTTCCAGGATAACAACTTTTGTTTGTTTGAAAAAATGTGTTAGTGACTAGATTCGAACTTAGTACAATTCAACTGAGAAAAGTTTTCAAATTCAATTCTATGAATACATCTGAAGTAAACAAGACTGATAATTCGAAAAGTATGTTTTCAGTATGACTGATTTACATAGAGCTATAAAATATAAATAGATTCAATTTGATAGGATATCTTTTGGTCTATCAAACACACCTCTTGCTGCCAGACTGAGTCATGGCAGGTGAGAAGCCCCTTCCTCAATACAATAAGTATGTATGTACAATTTTTCCCACCGGCCATGACTCAGTAATAGAAACCCTCCCCATTTTCAATCGCTTCAATTTTCACTTAACAAAATGCCCCTCACCAAAAAAACAACAACATCGACAAAACCTCCTACCTCACATGGATTGCAGGCCCAACTCGACATCGATAGAAAATTTTACGCGAAAAGTTCAGTTCTCCTGTTCTTCGGCTTCGAACTCCTTCATCAGGTTTCGCCGACACTTGTTGTTACCCTCGTATATAATCAGGTAAATGGTGTAGTCGGTGCAGTTCGTAGAAGAATACGCTATACTCAATTTGCAGGGTCTTCGCCATTTTGTCTCTGCTTGCAGTTTTTTTAAACTCGGCTTGTGGAATTCTACGGAGCCTTCTGATACGATGTACTTCAGTTTTTGGGAAGGCGTGGCGATGGTATCGTATTCGTCTGCAAATTATTGGGCTTTCATTTACTCAAATGTCAGTGAACAATCAAATTTTGTGGTCTACTGACCTGTTAGACCTATTTAGCATTATAACCCCTAAGGTTTTACTATACTTTCTCAAAAAAAATGTACCGGTTAACCACTATCGAATTTCAGCTATGAAATAAAGAACTAGCAATTTTGATAGTTTTGTTGGTAGAAGGTGGGTTAATGGATTATCATTGGCTTGCGTACATTCAATAACTTTCATTCAAGAACTTGGTAGAAATTCGGGAGATACTATTTCAAATAACAGAATCATTAGTTGGTAACTAAAACAGCTAAATTTTCTTAGCTATCACCTAAGTTTGCTCAGCCAGACAAAAAAAAAACTCGTCCCAAGTCTTGTATTGTCTCTTCAAAAAGTTAGCCTCTGTTGCTAGAATACAAGTCATATATACAAAATAAAACGGCGTTGAAACTAGACAACATGATTTTTATGTGAACTATTGCCGCGAGATAGCGCTGCAAAACTCAAGGAGAACAAAATGTTAAAATGTCACCTTGTGGATTTTCTTTTTCATGTAGGAATTTAAGAAACCGTTTCATCCTTATCTACAATCAGACAATTTTTAGGCGTCATAATTCCGTTTCAATATATGTTAATGTTCTTGTAGAGCTCTTCAGAAGTTTCTCCACATACTGGTCAAATGGTATTGAAAATCATTTAAAAAGAGTTGAAAATGAAGGGTCCAAGAAAAGATCCTTGATGTACATTCATTATAATCAGGCTCCGTGGTGTTAAGGGTGTTTTGATTTATGATGCACTGTTTGGAACCTTTGGTGTAGTAATGAATATTACTGGAGTTTTTTTCCAACACCAAATCGTTATTTTTAACATCTCGACACGTATTTCGATTACCAAGTGATCATCTTCAAAGTGGAAGAAGTTTTAATCTTCCTCTTTGAAGATGATCACTTGGTGATCGAAACAGGTGTCGAGGTGTTAAAAATCACGATTTGGTGTTGGGAAAAAACTCCAGTAATATTCGGTGTTTTGATTAATGTTAATAAAACATTTTCGTTTTTAAATAAAAAATTGCGATGAAAACTTATGGACCCAATCAAATCACAACTTTCAATTAACTGACAGAAACTCACCTTCCACAGTTTCCGAATTCATTTCAGCAAAGTCCCCCGCTAGCGTCTTCATTTTCTTAGCGGGCGAAGTGGGAAACTCCGGCACCTCCTGGTTTACGCTGTCACTTTGTCTGCGCTCCCTCGGCGATCGATGACGACTCGTAGAAGCTATTGACTGCTTCTTCGGCGTTTTCGTCTGGTTTTTCGGTAGGAAAGTCCTTGGAGGGCTCATCAGACCGATCGGTATCACTTTGGGTTCCCTATGATTGAACAAAAATTTTATTCAGAGATTCATAAATTTGCTTATTGCGGCAAATAAGTTCAAAACCTTCTATGTGATACAATCCAACTCCTCAAAAGAATAAATTTGACTACCTGCTCATACTCTCCACAGAAGAAGCCAAACTATTGGAGTCTATCTATTCGACAAAAAAATAATTCCTCCAAAACATTTTTTTCTCATAAACAAATATACCTTTCCCCCTTTTGGTAAATTTTGAACAGATACAATCAATTTATTGAAAAGTAAAAAAAATAATAATTTAATTAGCATCTCACTCACTTTGGCACTTTGATAATGTGAGTATCTCTGAAACCTATCTTCTTCGCAGGCACAGCATCGGACAGCAGATGATTCACTGAAGCTAACGTCTTCTTCAGAAATTCGTTAACTTTTTTGTCTCCTCTGACTGTCTGCCCGAACCAATCCAAAACCACATTATCAGCTAGGTAATACTTGAACAGGTTTTTATGATTTTCTATTTTGTTAATGTAAAACTCTCCAAAAGTTTTAGCTTCCTTCATGTCTGCATCCGTGAAATCCATCATCAATGATTGATGAATCGTTCTGAAATACGAACACTGTTGAAATTATACTTCAATAAATTACTGCTAATTGGAAATTGATTCATAGTTTGATGTGAATCTTTAAAAAGTATTGTAAATCTTGTACTCATAATATTGTGATTTGGAATACCAGCAATTCGACTCTGTGAAAAAAAATGTCAATAAAAAAGCCAAGCAACAAAAAAATTAACAATCCCGATAACATCAAGAAATGTTTTCAATCTCTATGATATTACTTCAATACTGTATTAACCAAACTTGAATTTTGACTTCCATACCTTTTTCAAATTAACTAATATAATTATAATATAATAGAAGTGATACCGATCACTGTTTGTATGTGGAAGAGAAAAACTATTATTGGAGTTCTTTACTAAAGCAATAGAACCCAAAACAAAATTTTTAGATTTCATGTCTGTGCATCTGTGTGTGATAATTTCTAAAGAGGTTCAACCAATGTGGATGCGGCTTTCTCTTGTGTATTACCATATAGTGTTTGATTTTTTTTTCAATCAATTCATAAATAAAAAATAGTTACGATTTTCTTGTGAACATACGATATGCAAATACATGAGAACATTTTGCGGCTACAAAATCTGGGGGGAAAACTGAAGTTCACATAAACAAAGTAGCAAGCTAGTACCTACTATTTTCCAGTTTACTTGGATGAGGTTTTTCCGGGTTTTCCTGCAACTGAAAAAGTAAATGCGCCACTGGAATCAATAAAAACGCCCCGGAGCGCCAATTACTTTTTATTGTTGTTTTATAAGTTCATGATTCATCGTTATTCATATCTACTTTCAACTTAGTGACCTTATAACAACAACAAATAGGAACAGACATATTCTTGTAATTGAAGATATCTTCACAAAATTTTGTAATTACTTTCGATACATATATGTCCAAGTTTTCTCGCCACTTTTAGGTTCTCTTTAATTCTATAATAGAGATTTCTGCCTAACAAAATTTATTCAATAAATTATGATATTCATTTTTGTTTTAGGCCGATTTGGAGACGACAATATCGCCAGAAGTGAGTACCCAGGTGGGTGGTGGTGGTTTAACTATATGCTTCTTGCTTTTTTTCCCTGAATCTAACCTTACTAGAATTGAACTTTGGCTGTATTGTGAAGAAAGCTGTTCTACAATCTGAAAAATACATTGAATAAAAATCTAATTTCCACATAACTTATCCAGCTGAATAGTTATTAAACATAAATAGTATACTATTTTCAATAATGTTTTATATTCATTTGGTATCTTCAATGCTGTGCAGATTTTTTGATCAACTTTCATTATCTGTACCTCTACTAATGAAATACCAAAATACTCATGTTTCAAGTATGAATGGTTAATTCAAGGTTTAAGATTTCAGTCCCAGGTATTTCCTCGATGCTCTAGGTAATTATGATGGTGATTAGAGTAAAGAATTAACTTTTAGTATGTCACTACAAAGAAGCTTCTGTGATAGCAAAACATGTGATATTTTTGAAAATAAAGTTTGTGAAGAACAAATTGTTAGGTTTAATTTGAGAAAATGATATTTGTTGTCGATATATTTGGTCAAATTAAAATTGCCATTATCAAAACAAGAATATAAAGACATTTTTCAAAGGTATAGTATTGTTGAGAGTTTTTAGATACGAATATAGGTACTGTCGAAGCATCATTGTATACTCCAGATCATTCACCATCCTATGGAATAGCTTTGTTTTAAAGTTGACTGAAAAATCGTTATTGTGTTCAATGTCAGTTAATATAAAATTAGAAATTTTCATTACCTATTTAAAGTAAAAAAATGTTCCATACAAATTTGAAATATATTCACTAGATAACAACATAGTGTTCCAGATCTTCAAAGAGTCACTATTTACCTTGCCATCATCAATGAAATTTTTGAAAATAATTTTCCTGAAACATTTTTACAAAATAACATAAATACAATAACAATCAGAATTTTCTTATTCTGAACTAGAGTAAATGTAAAGATTTAATGTTCATCTTTATTTACTTAAAAGTTCATTTATGAGTCAACTATTTTGGGTCTCAAAGAGGAAAATGTGTTATAAAAAAGTATTGCCAAAAATGTCTGCAAATTAGTACAATAAAATGAATCAGCCACTCTTACCAGCTGAAAATAAGTATTATTGAAACCAGCATCATATATTTTTCTTGTAACCAACTTGAAACATAAAACTCCCTAGGAGCAAACCTTATTATTAAATTATCATATAGATACATTTATCTTTTTTCAATATTAGTCAAGCCTGAAGAAGCCGTTTCATACTGAAAAATGTATTATGAAAAACAGTTTATATGAATATATTGAAATAAGACTTTTTCAAAGAGTCAATCATAGATTTTCATCTATCTGAAAAATCAAGTGTCAAGTTCGTTAAATCAATCCAATCTATTTCCACCGTAAACTTGTTCCAGATGCAGCAATTCTTCCAAAGAAAGCAGGATGTATTCCAGAATACAGAACATTAAAACTAGCAAGCACTGACGATCCTAGTATTTTATATATCCCCCAATGCACAAGGATCGAGCAATGTGGGGGATGTTGTAACCATGCCTTGCTAGAATGTCAACCTATCGAGACCGAAACTCTGGCCTTCCAGGTAAAAACGAAACAATACTGTACCGTTGACAACATATAACCTCAAAAATTATGATTACAGGTCGTGAAAACCCAATACACAGGAACCAAGAAGTTGAAAATCCTCGGAAAAGAAATCATCCCTGTGAAAAAGCACACAAAATGCAAATGTGATTGCAAAATCAAGGCAGAGGTAGCTACACTGGTGATTATTTACACTTTCTCATTTACTAAATAACTGAAAACTTACACTTCTCACTCAAAACCCAAGCCCCACCAGTCATAAGTCGTAAGTTTCAAGTTGTAAGGATTCATGTTGGTCAATTGCAAGTAACATCATCACATTTGTAGTAGCGAGACTGTGAATTCATTTTAAAAGAAGATTGAAATAATGACAGCACAACCATTTAAATATTGAACAGTTATACAAGTATTTTTTGGCAGATATTTGAAGATCCTGCTTTGTACAAACATCGGAAGAGGTAAATTTTTGAAACCTCGGTTTAAAACATTAGGAAAATAATTATTCTGAAATGAAATTCAAAGCATTCATCTCTCCCAACGGCATGTACACTAGAATCTTGTAAATACCTGTCGGAAAACAATTACTTCGAAGCTAATACCAAGGTGAACATTAAGTTATATCTTGACATTTATGAAAGTTACCCTACAAGGGTCGATGTTGCAGATGCTTCTAGTTCGTATATCACCAGGTTCTCACTGAGAATTTTATGTCATTAACTTACGACTTAGGACTAGTACATAAACCAACCTCTAAACTTCTCACAAAATAAATGAGTTTGTTTCACAGCACTGTAACCAGTACCAAGAATACAAACCCGATGAATGTAGATGCACATGCAAAAACACTGACGAGGAACAAAAATGCCGCAAAAGTGGTTCAAAAAAGCTGTGGAATCCTGAGCTCTGTGCTTGCCAATGCAAAGATGTTATAATTTGCACAACAGGCTACTACTTCGATCAGAATGATTGCAAATGCTCTGTATCACCTATGAGGAGACGCTATGCAACGTACGAAACAAAAGGATCCAATCCTGAAGATGTAGCGATTATTCCACTAAAAGATGACAAATACTAATGTGACAACATGATAGTTCACATCATTATTGACATTGTGATATTCCTTACTTACCTAAGTTTTATTTATGTATTAAACGTAGCTGAAGTATCCTTTTCAATTAATTCCCTTTCTAAACAGATTACGACCCATATATGGTTTCTTCTTAACCATAGGTGATAAACTGATAAGGGTTCAGTGGATGAGCAGCAACCTAAAACGATGGACGTTTGTCAAGCTTTCCTTTTGAAAATTGCACAACGTTACCTTGAATAGCTTGTAAATGTTTTCTTGAGCTTTATTGCCTCTGACAGCTGTATACAAACTACCACCATGTTTTTCATAGCCACCTTGCGATTGTTTCAGGTCCCAGGTTGGTTCGTTTTTCACTTTTTAGGTCGATTACACTAGTTTTCGGGATAAATCACTTGAAATTTTTTAAACAAAGGGAAGCAACAACAATACTGTGTGTATTGGTTATAAAAATGTCCCTGAACTTTCAAAATGGCGCTGGTAGCGTGTGCGTCATATGAAGGTGTAGTAATTGGCCGACAGATAGAGGTGATTTTTCTTTTGTAAGGTCTCTGTAAAAGTAATGGATTTGACTTTGTATCAGAAATTGAATAAAATATTCACATTATTCTCCCCTCTATCTTCCAATTCAGTTTAAATAATTCAGTTTAATTTTCTCTGAAATATATAGTTGATATAACGTTAATTTAAAGACGTTATGTACACACAAATACAGTGTTCTGTATGTTACCGCTAGAACCCAAACTGTTACTACATGCGTTGGTGTATAGAGGTCGAAACTGTGCTCAAACCGGATTCTATATCCTTCAACCCAATTACTGTCACGGATTTTATGATATAAAAAAATGACCAATCAATTCTTAGAAATTCTTCGGCCTGGACTCCAATAATTAAAAATTGGGCTGTTTCAAAGATGTTGTATTTCCAAGAATGACAAATTAACTTTTTATAAACGTCCTTCACTAGATACACTGTAGATTTTTATAAACAAATTAAATAGGTAGGTAGGTGTTACAGTTGAGAATATAAGAACTAGAAAAACAGAAACATACAATAACGAATAATCTGAAACGAAATTTGTTGTTCTATCTTTGGCGATTGTATTCAAATTCAACCATCTAATTTATTAAGTTTTACGAGGTCTTGCTTTTGAACATACAATTCCTAAGGTAATATATATAATTTTTCTTGAAAATTGTTTGTGAAAAAGGCGAAAAAATTGACCAAGAAACATAATTTATTTGGTTGACATGTATGAATCTGAACAAATATCCCTAATTATTTCTTAGAATTCATCTCAATAACATAAAAAATATAGGAAACACAACTCTTTTTCACTTGAGTTACAAACGAACACATATCTTTTAAAAAAATAATTCAAAGAGTGCCATGATAATAATTTTCGATGACATGACATGAACAAAAAGTACCTATTTGATGTTTTACATTGGCTTCTCTTTGAAATCTTTTATAAATTATTGTGCAGTGGGAATTTTGTGCGTGAATCATCGTGAATAAAGTGTCAATTAATTAAATTGAAATGAGGTAAGTAGATTTATCAAGTTTCACAATGCAAAAAACGAGAAAGACTTGGTGGACTTGGAAGCTATTTGAACTTTTTATGTTCAGTTACCTAAACTCGCATTAAGCTCATATTGAGTTTTGAAAACTGACCTCATTTTGTATTTGAATGGAAACTACGTTGAAAGTGATAAATAAGTATACTAGGAAACTATTTTCTTTAGTAGACACTATTCAAAAACAAAAACGGGTATACAGATTTATGAGCAACAAAATGCCAAATCGTGTAGACAAAGCACAGCAGAAATAATCAGAGTTTGCTGTGAAAACTCAAAATAACAAAACTTGCTCACAAATTCTTGGCGTTGGTGTCAAAATATTGTCATAATTTCGGCAATTTTATGTAATTTATTTCTGATTTTATAAGTATGAAAGTTTTTCGTTAACCGTGTTTTCTTCACAGATTTGGTGTTTCCTTTTGTTGCTGTGTTCAATTTCGAATTGAAGTTACTTCCCAACTCAGCTGAGGGTGAGTCTTTGTTGATACATTTTTCATGATCAAGTTCAAGTTTCATTTAACAATTTCTTTTCATTGTGTCTTCACGTTTATCAATATAGTTGTCGAAAATTACGGTATACGATGTTTTCGTTACCTGTTGCATGCGGTTACAAGTGAAAGTTTGGTTATTTTTTCCCTGGTTACGAAGAGTTCTGGATTCGTTTTCAATAGATGTTTATGATAGTTCATTTCAAAACTTTTGTGAAAAAGATTTGAAATGAACTATTTGATAGATTATTTCAAAACCAAAAGTATAAAATTGAAAAAATATTTCGTAAGATTAAACAAGTTTATGAATTTCTTTTCTGCTACCGGATGATAGTTTTATAAATTTCTCTAAGTGTAGCAACTCGTTTCTGTTTGATTTGGAGTTGAAATTGTTTGTCGCACCATTTTCTACTTTTTCATCCCTTAGTTCGCACGCAAACCCCTTTGTCCTCAGCTATTCCGTCTTGAACCTTCAAAGTTAAAATACAATATCGATTATAACTTTACTTATTATTACTATTACTTCTAACATTCGCAAGAGGAATTCTTATTCCATCTGACGTAGCTGACATTTAACATAGGTACCACTTTCATGGTGTGCCATGAAATTTGTGATTGTGTGTGCACGAATAATTGTTATACCACAATAGAAGCAGAATCAGTCACAGTATTCTTTACAATGCCGCGAGCGATAATATCGATTTTTTCACAACGAAACGGTAATACAATTAGATTGCATAATATTCCGGCTCAATTCACTGCAGATGAAGAAGAAATTGCAGGGGAGGAGCGCCGTATTGGGTGTTGTTGAATCTACTGTTTCTGCAGTAGGTCTGCTATTTTGGCTCTCGTGCTAATGTTCTACTGTTTGAAAGTTGAAATCTACTAATTACTCCATTTACTTCAATAATAATCATTGAATGATTGTAAATAGTGGAAGTTACCGTGTCCTTTTCAACCTCTTGGGTCAATCTACTGCTAGGCTAGACATGCAAATGTCCTGGCCACACTAGCCGTGTTAGTATGACCCGACTTCGTACTTCATGAACACATTATAAAAAAATATAACCCAGCTAGCACAAGCACTCCAAAACAGTCGCTTCTGAAAATGAAACATTGCTTCAAAGTCTTGAGGTTGGTATACGAAACCACATTTCTGGATATTTTTTCGAAAGAGTGGCATAAAAATTATTAAAAGTGAATAAAGTTCCATTTCAAACAGCTTATTGTTCACTCTTTGAAAAAAATGTCTGCAAATTAAGAAATGATTGATGTATTATGAAAAACGATATTTCGATTATAGCATAGTTGTCGAGGAGAGTGTCACAGTATTGGTCTCATGTGTTTATTTCTATATTAGCTGTGAAATATCAATCCATAGTATTCAGGTCCGGTGACCTAGCAGCCCAAGCAGTTCCTAACATATGAGTTATTCTGTTACATAATTGTTTTGTGAAAAATTTTGTATCTTTCAGTCAGGTTCTAGAGAATCGTGAACAATTTTTTTTTGACTGAAATGTATGTAGTTAGCACATTCGGGGCAACACCGCCATCTTTCTTGACGATTTTCTTACAACCGCGTAAGTAATTGTTTCAATTTTTATTTCTGTCGACATTTCGCTCAAAGAACAAGGCAGTCTCGACCTCGGATTGACTTACAACAGAAGAACTACTTTCTGCTACCGCTTGCCGTATTGCCACTTGCTACTACCGAGAAATTAAAAATAAATCCCACTCAACATATACACGTCCAGCGCGATTTATTGCCGCGAGATGAACGCTACCGTGCAATTACGAAAAGAGAAAAAAAGGAAACGGAAAGGTAATTTATTTTTGGCGGACAGAGGCGCGCCTGGTTGTCTAGGCGCGCCATTTTGCAAAGTTTGAGGGCGTCTTCACAAAACATGATCGATTCGTAATTACATCCAGACGCAGAGTGATATACGATATGATGATTGACAAGCTAGAATCCATTAAGTTAAACAAAAAGGAGGGTTCGTAAAGCTTTCAAAAACTATTGCAGATTCTTAAAGAGCAAAAAATATAGTGAAAAAAGTCTATACTTCCAGACCTGTATCAATAGTATTCATGATTTCAATTAAGCCGTAAAACTAAGGGCGAAAATGGGTATTGAGAAATGAAAGTTAGTTAGGTTGTTGCTGGATAGTTTAATGAACAATAATTCACCGGCAAAAACATTTTTATGGTCTCGTAATTATACTATTGAAGCTATTTTTTATTGGAGGTTTCAGAAGAGATCTTTGCTGATTGAATTAAAAATAAAATACATTTTTCACTGTTCATGAACATTAATGAAGCAATGATTTTTTTTTCAGTTATCCCAATTGTTTGGTTTTCTTATTGATGAAAGCAAATGATTATGCTTTCTTTGAATTGTCCAATGCATTTGAACAGATTTTAAAATAGATTTCGCTTCTCAAATGCATTTCATACGAGATACTTATGAAAATTCCATTTGGAAAACTCTTATTATTGATACAAAAAACGATTTTTAGACTAAAAAACGGTTGAAAAACAAAAAAAGCAAAAGATGAAAGTGAACAAAAAGCAAGACAGAAAATTTACTTCATTGACCAATAAAAAGAATATTCCCAAAGATTTTTCGAAATTTTATTTCTTTGAAAGCGATAAAATTGACAGCGATTAAACTGATGATAGCCCCAAACTGTTGGTTCAATAAATTAATCAATCAATACATGTATAAAATAGCTTCCTCAAACGCTTGAGGAAGGTATTGTCACAGTATACTATAGTACAAAGTAATCCCGCTTCGGCGGGTGACTTTTGGTTTGAATTTTTTACACGCAGACCCAGGAGTTGCAGTCTCAACCCTTCCATAGTTGTCGGATTTCATGGGTTTCACCCAATCTACTGTAAAATGAAAATATATTTTGTCACAT
>WOGO01000730.1:0-21277 GCA_015342085.1 Leptinotarsa defecta | reverse complement strand
AAAGATTCCAAACCAAGTTACGTCACGACGTTTCGATTGTTAGTATCCACAATCGTCTTCGGGTGATAACTTGTAATTTCAGTTATTTTCATTAAAATTGTTATTTTCGGTTAATCTTTTATTTTTTTCGGGGATTTCATATCAATTTATATTATATTAGACAATGGAAGTCCGAACTGATGAAATATATTCCTGTAGTGTTTGTGCTTTGTCCTTTAAAAAAAATACTTTGTTCAGTTTGGGGAAGAATAATTGCCAATTACATAGTTAGAAATATTCTAATATTCGTTGTTAGATCTATCTATCGTAATATTCTTTTTCAGAAATACGAAAGACAACTCCAAGATCCGATACTATCGCGGAAATGGAACATTATACTCAAAATCTGTAAATTTGTTTCAAAATTTGTTTTTCTGTTAACCAGCTGTCGATGAATCAATAAATTTATGAGTTCACACTTCCACAAAGATAAGTTTACCGCAAGTTCATAATAATGTATATACGGTGCATACGGTTAAGAAAAGCCTCTTTGAATAAGTCACTTGATATTGGGACTGTGAAAAGAAAAAATCGTGAAACACGTCAACTGAAGTGTTTGAACCCCAATATGGCACGCCAAATACACACCCAATATCCCCAAAAACTAAATTTTTGTCAGGAATTTTGATTAATCATATTGAGAAACTATTCTTTTTGGAAGCAAACCTATATGATGAAGGATTTTTCAATTTGCTGAATAATCAAGTTATACTTAGCATTAACACAGCTATCCAGTTAGATCCTTCATTGAAGTGGAGTAGTTTTTTACCAAGATGATTCCTTGATAATATCTTTTCGGGTTGATAGATTGAAAGAAGAGATTTGGACTCTAGTAGACTTTATTCAATGTAAATTATTGATATCAAAAGTTAACAAGATGCAAGATCTGTAAGCTACCAACACCTTATATTCTTCAGAATGTTTGGTTTCTTTTCAGTTAGAAATAAATTGCACAATTCTAAAAAAGCATTTCATTTTTAATCTGATATAACTTATAGTTATAATTTCAAAAATATTACAGGGTTGGAAACAGAATTAAAAAACAAGAAGTTGATTTATACATAGAGATATTACTTTCTGGAAACAAAAATCTTGACTCTTGATAGTATTCCTTGATTTTGGAGAAAACTAATTGATTCCTCAAAAGAACTTTCGTCTTTCGGATCTCATATCGAGCAAGTGTTCTAAAAATTTACAGGTTGACTATTTTCTTATACAAAATGACGAACAAATTTCACGAATACTGCCACTGAATGTACTTCACCTAAATTTTGACAAATATTGCTCCATTACTTTCAATGGTTTCAAATTAGCATTCCTTATTGTTCCATCCATAAGAATCCTGTTTGGACCCTATATTGTTCCCATCTTCATAAAAGGTTTCGAACAATATTTCCAAATTGTGTTTCATATGCCGGTGATCTAAAAATATTTTCTAAAATAATGTTACGTAATTAGTTTAAAACTCTAATAACTTTCATGATGTTCCTCAACTTTCAACTTTGATTATATATGCATCCCTTCTAAATGTACCAAAATATAAATTTTCTTGAAGACGGTTTCGAAATCAATTCAGACAAAAATCTCTTATTCTCAGATTAGGAATACCTTCAATTAATCTTGTTCGATATTTTTACGTCACTCTACTTATTTGAATGCAAAACAAAATTTAGTAATCCCAGTATTGTATTCTTCCTGCTTCATTATTTTGCGTACAGTTATTCGATGAATTTAACTATTTTCTGTCTCTCGTAAGTGTTTCTTCATTTCGGAACTGCACCAGTAGGCAGGAAATAGCTCAGTCTTAAGATAGACTGCCATTAATATCGACATTACTCGATAGAAATTCATTTTACGGCTTTCTACAAATCTAGTTTAGAAGCAGCTGCAGAAAAATTAAACGTTTCTGCCGAGATGAAATCACACAAAATTTATACCCGATTTAATTATTATCGAATGGTAATTATTTTAAAGGAAAATTCGATTTTGTTAATGGAATCTCATAGTTATTCAAACCAAATTTTTCATCTCAACAGTATTTTATATTATTACACGCTGGAAAAGCCCGTTTGGCGATTGAGTTGCAGCTAACTGAGTTTTTCATTTAATAGTAGAGTATAATTTCTGTGTATGATCCCAATATAATCTGGGTATATGTATAAAAGAATGCACTATAAAAAGATATTATTATCATCTCTCTTTATGAATATGCCATCTATAAAATCGACAGAACTCTTAATTCACGAATGTCAAAGATAAACAGGGCTGATGAAACCTATGGCGGGGCGTTTGGTGTTGCAACACAAATGGTTTGTTTTTAGGTTATGGTTCACACTAGTTGTCTTGCAGTGAAAGCTGCAGTGAAAGAAAGAGAACGAATGTCACTCGGTGGTCGATGTTGAAGCTTGGCTTTGCAACGGACCACCTCTTTTATCTTCGATGAGGTTATTTTTTTACTATTATTCGTTATTTTGCTAGTGACTGTAGTCAATTTGTACTCATTAGTAGGAGACTTCAGAACTTTTAATGGCGACTCTTTGGTGAGGATGCCTTTGAAGGATTCAGAAATCTTGAACGTTATACGTGTTTCCTCAGAAGCCTTTATTAACATCAGCCGTTGCACTTTCGGTTTAAAAAACAAAAAATTTGTTATTCCGTTAACCAGCTGTCGCATCCCTACGAAAGACAACCCTCAGAAGTCGAAACTTGTGCGAGCTAAGGATCAACGAGGTCTAACCTTTTAACGTGTGATTCCTAAGACTGGTTGGACGATAGCAAGTGAAAATCGATCGTTCAGACTGGGGCTTGAACCGCCGACCAACACGGCAGTCAATTCGAGTGAGTGAACAAAGCACCCACGTCGAACCGCCTGGCTACAGACCGACAGAAATCAATTACACTGCCTGTTATCTTTCCGCAAGAGCATTATATATCATATCTATTAAAGTGAAATATAGTTGGTACAAAAATATTCCAGAAATTCGAGAACTTCATCTCGGACAGAAAAGATAATAGTAATATATCACTTCCCCATTTGACCCGATTTTTTTCCGTTTCTAACCATGAACCTGATACGGTAGAATAGATCCTAGAAAATATGAAAGGAAAACATAAAACTGGATTTCAACAAAGGGAAATCTTTGAGTCGTTGCTGTAACGAGATTTGAGGAATACGTTTATGTCAAAAAACACTTAGAATTCATTCAATTGAGTTTGGAAATCATGAAGAAGCTGGAAGAAATGGAATGGCGATAGTTTTATGAACCTATAAAAAAGTGTAATTTTTTCTTCTCCCACGTCAGTGTTCAGAGACTTTTCCATATAACGACCATGATCCATCTACATCTTCGAAGCTAAATTGAGAGGAAAATTATTACTTCCGTTTGTCAGAGTCAATCCATAAAAATCATTCTCAGTATTAGTAAAGAATGACCTTTCTATCAAATTTCTTTATCTAGAAAAATGATTTTGATGAATATTATAATTTTTGAGTTAAAATTGAGATGAATGAATCTTGTTGATTTTCACAAAAACTTGCGTTTTGAATATAATTTTTCCATATTTCAGATTCTTTTTGAAAAATGTCTATTGCTATCATCTTGGGTAGTTTTTCAAATTAGCTCAGGAATGAAATGCGTCAGGGTTCTATTCTTGGACCGTCATTGTTTTTGCTCTCTCAGTGATTCGGTTTTTTCTTCTCAATCGTCACAAAACATCGTCGTTTTATGGCCGTCCCTGAAGGATCCCAAGTCAGCTTGTCTGGATTCCCTGAAATATCCCTTCCATTTATCCGTATTCTCGGATTCTTTTCAAAAAAATGACTATTGCCATAATCCTGGATAGTTTTTCGAAGTAGCTCAGGTATGAAATACCTCAGGGTTCCGTTCTCGGACCGTCTTTGTTCTTGTTATAGGTGAATATATGCTCAATATATAAAAAAGAAAATTTTAATTTTTCTCACAAAATACTTATTTATTCATCAATTTCTATTTTGTTTCCTTCAAAGTAGTCCCCCACAAATATAACACATTTATGCCAGCTTTTTTTCGAATCCTCGAAGCAGTTCTGATATGTACTTGTTAGTACGTCTTTGAGCTCTCTCAGTGATTCGGTTTTTATCTTCTCAATCGTCACAAAACGCCGTCGTTTCATGGCCGTCTCTGAAAGATCCCTAATCCTAAGCTTGTCTGGATTCCTGGAGATATAGGTACCTTCCATTTTTCCAATTCTCAAATTCTTATAAAAAAAATGTATATTGCCATAATCCCGGATATTTTTTTTAATAGCTCCGGTATGAAATGCCTCAGGGTTCCATTCTTGGACCGTCTTTGTTTTTGTTATATGTGAATGTTTTGCTCCAATATACGCTCTCTGTTGAAAAAATAGGGTGAATTTTCATTTTTCTCAAAAAATATTTATTTATTGATCAATTTACTTTTCGTTTCCTTCAAAGTAGTCACCCAGAGATATAACACACTAGTTCCAGCTTGTTTTTTCAATCTTCCAAACAATTCTGATATGCACATTTTGGTATGTCTTTGAGCTGTCCCAGCGATTCGGTTTTTATCTTCTCAATCGTCACAAAACGCCATCGTTTCATGAGTCAATTTCGGGAACAGGAAAAAGTCGTGGGGAGACAAATCTGGTGAATACCAAGGCAGAGGCATCATTACGGCCAAAAAATCACGAAAGAGCAGTGACAAATGAGCAGGTGCATTATCACGATGCAAAAGACATGTTGTTTTTCCACAATACCGGACGTTTTTTTCGTATTGCTTCTCGCAAGCGGTGCATAACTTCAAGATAATTTTTCTCATTGACTGTACGGCCATATGGCAAGAACCGATACCCTACGACGGTAATCGAAGAAAACGAACAACACCTTGACATTTGATCGAACTTGATGTACCTTTTTGGTCTTGGCTCTCCGGGGCTCTACTTTGGTTTCGATGTCATAACTATATACATAATTCCTGAGCGATGCTCATACGACGGTTTTTTGGTCAAAATTCAGCAATTCTAGAACGAACTTCACTGCTACACGCTTCATGTCCAAAATTTCCATAAAAATTGCATGGCGTGGGACAACCGATATGCCAACATCCTCAGCAACTCCTCCAATAGTGATTCGATCCATGTTTTTCGATAACAGAAAATCGCCGAACAAGCGACACACTTTTACTTTTATGCCTCTTACCAACAAACTAAATATGCTAAACAGCTGAAACTCTGAAAATATGTTCAAAAAGAGTGTACCAACATGAAAAACTCTCTAATCAAATGTACGTGAATGTACGCGAAATTTGAACATTCACTTCATTTTTTGAACAGTCTCGTATATGGAAATTTAATAATGTTTGCGGATAATATTGCAATAACTATATCTGGCGACATGAAGGTACTATTAGTAAAGTTTAGAACTTTTGCTAACGATTTAAAATCCTGGTATGACAGAAATAAATTGATTCTCAACATATCCAATTCAATTTCATGAATAAATGTATGGTTGATGATATTCGTATTGGAAATGAAGTCAAATATCTTGAAACTCGTGTAGACTGCAATGTTAATTAGGATTCAAGTATACGTTTGCAACATTCTGGATATTACGCCATGAACCTGATGAAAGCTAATTTGAATAAGTCTAGCTTGCTTATTCTACACTGGAACCCCAGAAAAGATATCTTTCAATTCAAAACAAAATTCCACAAAATTGACCAAAATTTATTGAAAGGTAACATAAGACCGACAAAACGTGAAGTACTCAAGATCGTCATGTCAGTTTTCGATGTCTTCGAATTTGTCGCAAACTTTTTGGTACAAGGTAAACTCATATTGCAGAATACGTGGAGAAGTCAGATAGGACGGGACGAAGAAATACCAGACAGTGATTATCAGATGGGAGAAATTCATACAAGATTTGAGAAATGTCGATGATTTCAAACTGCCAAGACAATATTGTGAAATGAACAGTTCCGATTATGAAATTCAGCTTCATATCTTCTGTGATGCCCCTGAAAATGCGTATTCAAGTGTCGCATATTTGAGATGGTCTGGAGAAGGTGGCATTGAAGTTTGTTTTTTGAACGCACGAACCAGAGTATCACCAATAAAAAACCTATCTATACCAAGACTTGAACTACAGGCAGCATTGATTGGATCACAGCTAGGGTCCAGCTTAAAAAGCGTTCTGAACTTGAAAATTGATGATACAATATATTGGACTGACTCAAAAACAGTATTATATTGGAGTCGATCGGAAGCTCGACGCTTCAAAATGTTTGAAGGGTAATGTTTGGGAGAAATTGAAGAGCTCACGAATACTTATGATTGGAGATATATATGAAAACGTGACAGATGAAGGAACAAAACAGTACTCGAAGATGGATTTTTCTTCTGACATTAGGTGGTTAAAGGGACCAGAATTTCTGTACATAACTTCAGAATTTTGGCCTGTTGAAGAAAAATTCAGTACAAATAATAATGGACAAAAAGTAGACATGGGAGAAAATAATGTACTGGTTCATGTAGATATGAACGATATAGGAAAGGTGGTAACGACTGATCCAAATAAATTCTCAAAGTGGCAAAATTATTGAGATCAACCGCTTGAATATATAGATTCATACAAAATTGTAAAACAGAGAGTAAACAAATAATAGTTGATATAAATACTGAACATACAAAACGCTCTGGTATATTCAAACACCTCCTTGAATATCATTGTTTTGGGCAGAAGTAGGAAGTTCTCCAGAGTTTTGAAGGTTCAGAAAAAATTATCAGGCTCATATTTGGCATGACTCTTTTTGAATCACCAATACATTATTCAACTTTATATCGTTGTGAAATACCTCATTTTTGAGTAGTCATAGAATTCTAATCGATACCGGAATCAAAGATTTTGAAATGCTTGATCACCTGCATGTAGCGTAAAATCAGTTCCATAATTGTTTTCTATGAATGTATAGTGAACCAACACTTGAATATTGAATATTTTCATACTAACAAAGTTTTTCAATATCTATTTTCTGTCTTACGGATTCTTTTCAAATCAGTAATCCTCCTTCGATTCAAACACCACACATGCCATCAACGAGTGACAAATGTATTCATGTGAACGAGACATTTTCTGCAGAAAATTGCTATCATTACTGAAGACCATCGCACCCTCAAACCAGGCAGAACGCGCCAATTTTGCTCCTAACACCGCCTAGAATACACAAGAAACAGTTTTCATGAAAACGCTTAAGTGTTTTAAACCGACAAGAGCAATAGAGAAAAGATGAACAGAACCGGACTTGAAAAGTCCTTCGATTCATGAAATAAGTTCTTTAAAAAAATGCCATTTTTTGTTAACCAGCTGTCGCTCCTTACGAAGACAACTTCTAGTTGGTGAAACTTGTGCAAGTTACGGATTAACTAGGTCTTACCTTATAACGCGCAGCGATGACAGATATACTTTCTGGATAATTCATTAGATTCTTCACATTTTAGATATTATTAAATTATTAAGATAATTGCTAAACTCTATTGTTCGTAAAAAATATTAATTTTAACTAATACAGATTTCAACACTGCTGGTGTTTTACTTGCTGAGATTTGGTTCGTCAATCTTCCTGAAGTTTTTTACATCACGGTCACATTGAAATCATTTTCTGAATTTTAAGAAATACAAAATTGAGTACTATCAACATAATGTTTTATTGTACTTGTTTTGCTATCATCTTGGATGATTTGTAAAAGGTTTCCATTAAAAATCATTTTATTGAATATGAATTCAAAAGACATCTACTGGAAATATAATAGAAATATCGTGAATAAGATATTAAATAGTACGAGAAGTTTTATGATGATATAATCAAAATTTCAATATTTAGTTTTTATCGATATTCTTTGGGTATTTTCACTTACCACAATCTGTAAAATATGAAAATGGTGATGAAGACCTTAATGAACGTCTAAGAAGGAAAAAATTTCTAATTTATCCCAATAAGTTACCGCATGAACTCACAGTATTTTTCACAAAGAAAGTCGATAGACACTGGTTTTCCATAACATATTTGATAAATCTCTAAGTCTGAAATTATTGATGAAGTTAAAAAGGAATTTGTACATATTCACTCATAGCTCTAAGTCTATTGATATTCGTGCATCTGAATAATATATCAAAGTAATTCGAAATTGAATTTTTAGAGGATTCGAAAAATAAAACCTCAAAAAAATATTCCAGTTGTACAATAATGAATATGTAATTCACAAGATACGGAGATTTGTTGATGTTGAAGATTGGTTCAGGATTCGTTCAATTAGACGTTGACAAAAAGTAATTTTTATCATTGAGGATTGAAATTTTGCTCATTCTCTGAATGTTGTTGCTGTTGTACCATTTTGTCTAGAAATGTGAACTTTGGTCATACTCCAAAATAAGTCTATCACGCAGATAAGGTAGAGTTCCCCCACCAAAATTTTATGGGTGTAGTAGTTCTCTTAGAGATTTCATATACGAATTGAATACAACTACTTTGTTTTTTTCTCAATCCGAGCATCAATTGTATTAGGCCAATCTTAAACTCGCAGTTCCAAGTTTTTATACGAAAAAACTCTGCTGGGTTCTGGGGTCTGCTCAGTACGTTGAAAGAAGTCTTGCATGCTTAATTGAAATGTTCCGTTTTTTAATGAAATGAATAGAAACACTTTAATCTAATTTTCACTGATTATTTTATTTTTACGATCGGTTTCGTGTTTTATCCCATTGTCAACTAATTAACTATTAGTTCCATTAAAGTGATCATGAATTTCCACAAAATGACAAGTCATCAATTACACAGATATGTTTTCTGAATGTAAGTTCGGTATCAAGACGTAAACCTAAATTTTTACTTCACTACGAAGAGAATAGCTATTATCGATGTGAATGAGAAGTGACTCCATTTTTCTCTTAGTTTTCTAACCGAAAAGCATGACATATGACTTATCTGTATTCAGTTTCAAATATCGTGCATAAGATACTTGATAGTAACTGATTGCATTCATTAATCCTTTCTTCGACTTCTTTAATTTCATACAAACTGAAAGAAGTGTAGTGATGAACCCTGTATGTCTATACATAGACATACATACATAGACAAATCTACGGTGTTAAATGCCTTTTGCGATCAAGCAAAATGAAACAGGTGAATTTTTTTCGTCACATTATTTGAAAATATAATCGGTGATAAAAGTCAATACTGTAGTTGTACTAAAGCGTGAATGAAAACCTGATGCATGTTAAATATGAGATTTTTGTCTGTTTAATTATAAATCTGGATTTTTTTTATTCTTTCAAAAATGAATCACATATTATCGTAGGTATAAATATATTGAATCTTTAATTCCTTTTTCATTAAAAACGGGAGTCGTTTCACCACAAAAAACTTAGTTCTGATTTTCAACCATTTCTCGCTACAACCCTGGAACAGAATGTGCTGAAAAGGTACGGCTTCAACTCCAATCAGTCTCTATTCATTAGTCACTTGTGCTAAGTGGTACCTCTATCGGCTCGAGTGTGAAGCGACTGACAATTGCGGTAAAGTTTCAGCCATTCAACGCGACAGGAGCTGACTTTCAGTGGATTTCAGTTACGAAACGAATAAAAGCTCACACTGCCTATTATATTCCGTCTATATTGTTCATGGAAGCTTGCCATATGCTCACTTTTACAGACGATAAAGCATATTTTTTGTTTGACATAGAATATGGGGAAATGGAAAATTTCGGAGAATCGTAATTGACCGATGTTTTTTGTGAAAAATCAATATAGTTTCGAAAGAATCTTCATTGCGTCCATTTGAACAACACTAATACTAGTCTCTATAGATATGTAAATAAAACTAGTGAAAATACAATTCGAAATTGACATATTCGAGAATGTTGTAGTGTATAATTTTTTTTGATAATATTTTTTCGTTCCTTGTTTCTGAGTATTTAAATACTCACCATATGAGTTGACTACAATGTATGCAGACGTTTCTTTAGTGGTGGTCTCAGCAGAGATTTCTGAGGAACTAGAGGTTGGAGTGGTCACAGTCACCAGTGCATTTGACAACTGGTGTGAAAAAATAACCTTATTTCAAATGCTAACTACTGCTGACTTGCATCTTTCCCCAGTGACCAAAGTTTTAGGGCATCCTCCGGATGAGAATCTCACCTGGTCCATTACAATTTACTTAAAAAAATTCAACTCTGGTTTCTTTGAAATTCTCAAACTAAAATTATCTCTGGATAAGTAGGTATTGATTGACGTTCACTATTCATTAATATACTGCCATCTCTCACATCATAAACTTTGGGGAGACAGTGAGAAATCCGATATAATTTTTGTTAGTCAAAAGCATATTATTAGACTCATTTTTAATTTAAAATACCTCATTATTTGTAGACAAAATTAGATATTAACTTTCCCTGGCATTTATATCTAGGTATAAGATACTGATACATGTAAAAACCAATAGAAATAATTCCAAAAGAATGTCATCTTACAATGATTATCCAACAAAAAACAGGTGATATAAACCAAAGTCATCCTATAGATTGCTGTATTGTGTTTTAGAATCGCCCATGAAAAAAGCTGAAAACATCATACAAAACTTTTTATTTCACGTGTATTTTAGTTTTGCAAATTGAAAGTTTGTCCTTATTTAGAGGTACAGAATAGAAACCAGGTAGTTTGTGTTCGTGAATATTTTGACAAACACCAGAAGAAAGGTAGGTAGTGAAATTCATGCAGTACAATTTTCATAGAGTGATAATGCCGTTATCAAAATACTAAAACGCCGATCTCCATTTACATTTTGTACAAGTAAGTGTTTGTGTTATCAAAAAATAGATGAGATGATTTCAGCTTTGAAAAAGAAAATACTGAATTATTGCACAAGAAAATATAACGTACTGAACTTCAGAATTAAACGTCTCATTATGAACTATGTTGGTGATGATCCTTCTCCTAGTGTTGCAAATCATTTTGCCCAGTCAAGAGAAGCACTCAGACTTTCGCGAATGAAATTCATAAAATTGGCAGGGATACAAAAGACTGGATTCCCTTTTTGGCCACCTTTTAGGGCACCTTCATTGATCACAGTACTGAAATCTCGTGCTCATGATTTTGTTGAAAGTTATATTCCCAGCTCAGAAAATTATTTCAAATTTATAAGCAATCTGAAGTTTGGCATAGATGAACCACTAGTAAAGTTTCACGTCCGAGAATTCTTGAATATAGTGTTGGAAACATGGTATATTTCATCTTCCGGTCGATTGGAGCAAACAAGTTCGCACAAGTTGAGTCATACGTCTAAAATGCTGATTTGGTTTGCGAAGTTTTCTGTTTTCGAGAACCCTGAAGCTCTCGCCCAAAACACTTCCCCGTATTTGAAATATTTTTTCACGGCTCCAAGAAATGCATTGCCCAATACTCTCCCGGCATCATCTGCTGAAGCACTAGGTTTATCTCTTAGGTTCAGTGTTGACCCAAAACTGATACCAAAGGACACCTTCAGTGTCTATAACTGTGTTTTAAAATATGATTAAACGTTTCTCACTTTGTCATGTCAATGCCAGATCTGAATTAGCAAACTTTACCAGCTTCAAAACTTGTGTGCTGAATATTTATGATATCATCACAATATCTGAGACTGAGATCGGTAAAGATCTTATCAAATACGATACTAATTGTTATAGAAATATTCAATTTGAAGAAATGTGAATCTGAAAAAACTTGTAAACTGCATAAATCAATATTTATTGCATAAACTGCCTGATTAGCTTCATCTGAAAAGAAAGATATGAGTAGGATAAGAACGTTGCGCCCTAAGAAGACTGGATATGTATATATAAAAAAAATGGTCCCAGAATGGATCCCCGAGGTGATTTTGAGATAGCTAGAAACATTGAGTCTTACATCACGTGACCTATCAACCAGATGAGAATGAAACATATTCATTGAATTTTCATCGAGATCACTATAATATAGAATATAATTCATACATTAATGAATTATCATATCAAAGACCTTTCATAGGGAAAGATGTTGTTTCCTTTACATCTAATATCCTGTTGTTACATCAATCAATATACGAAGAATAACAAAAAAGCCATGTAGAACTGATTCCCTTATATAAATATCATACACATTGTTTAAACGATATAAATAATTCTGTCTACATACTGGAGGTTTTTCATTTCAAATTATGTGAAAAAATCATTGAAATAAAATTTGTTTCTGAAAACTTATTAAGAAAACACTTCGTTAATTTGACTACCCTGAATACATGGGAATTCCAGGCAACAAAAAAGCTGATGAGTGTGCTGAATACGCATGACAAATTTCGCATATTGACCCTAAATATATGGGAATTAGATCGAAAATTATCAAGAAGAAACTAGAGTACTGAAAAAGTTCACTTGGGAATGCATATGGAAAACCTTTATGAACGAACCAGCTGAAAAAACAAAAAAGGAGAACTGCTTCAACTCAGCAGAAACTGGTTCAGAATAATCACAAAACCTCTCATTATACAATACCATACATTGTCCATTCATAGAACACCTGAAGTAGATAACACAACGAAGATCTCAGCTGCAGGCAACGTAGTAAAGGAACAGAGACAGTTTGTCGTGTTTCTTGCGAATATAAGGAATTTGATCAAAGAAGAAAGATCCAACAAGAGATCTGTACTAACTAGTACAGATTGGGCCAAATTGGACAAATTTAAAGGAGAACTCCTGTTTTCAAACTAGATAGATGTAAACTGTGTCTGGGGGTCAAATTTTATGACAAACTAAATGGTGATAACCGCATATCGATATCTACCATCATTTCTGAGTTACAGCATGTTTTTCGAAAATGTATATTCACGAAAAGTTGCTGTAACTTTTTTCCTGTGAAAATTTTTTTTTCTATAAAAACATTTTCAAAGCATTTTTTTACGTACAATAGTGTGAATATTAATTTTTTTCAAGTGAGATATCAATAGTTATTGATGGAAAACTATTGTTTTCAACGGCGCGGCGATAAAACGGAAAGAAATTGTTCATTAGTAGCTATCAAATGTTCAAAACTTTTCACAGCATCAATTGAAACGCATATTCTTAATAAAACTGATAAAAATTTATAATATATTCACTACTAATGAATGAAACTTCAATAATAATAATAATGATAAAAAACAAACAACGAAATATATTTCTTCAGAGGAGGTGTTCGAAATATCAACCAGCTTCTCCTACACACAGGCGACACCTTTTCTGAACGTTTTTTGCCGAATTAATTATTTTAATTGGAGAGAGAGAAGCAAAACTTTATATCACTGCCGCTTCCAATTCATATGTAGAACTTTCCCAGAGATAAAAGTCCATATGTGTTAGGTCCGGTGACCTGACCTCCCAACAGTTGGGTCCTTGGTTGGTTATCCAATTATTACCAGAATTTGCATCCGAATAATTAGTGACAATTGCAGTGTTGTGAGGAGAAGCCCTGTCTCGTTGAAAATATATTTTTCTGAGCTCTATTACTGGCAATTCATCCACATGGGGTTCAACACTCAATATGAACGAACGGGCTGATAATTCTACCACTGAAAATACCTGCCAACACACCACACACATGCTCCACAATGAAATGAGGAGGTTGTTGAGCACAAATTTGAGAATTGATTGATTGAAAATATGCCGGCACTGCTCACATAAGCTTCGTCTGATCAAATACAATTTAACGAAAAATCAGGCGCTTGGTTGCAACTTTCCAGAAACTACTGGCAAATAGCCATGCGGCGTTCAAAATCTTCTGGTCTGAGATGATGAACTCTTCTGGTCCTGTAGGTATGGCTTGAATTTGTGATTTTTCGAAATTCTCCTAACGTTAGTTCTTGGTAGGCCTGTTGATATTTTCAAATTTCGGGTTGACGTTTTGAGATAATTTTCAACAGCTCCTAAAACGACTATTTCTTCTAATTTCTCATCCCTTTTTAATTCATATAATTAACCATCATCAATGAGGTTGTGTCGCAATCTTGCGAAAGTGTCTCTAAAAGGTTGTTTTGTCTGTGGATACGTCTCGTGATACAAATTTCTTGCTGCTTCTACATTTTCTCCGGTTTGTATAAAACACACTATTATATCCCATTTTCATAATACTCTAACTTCTTTGCAAATGTGTTCAAAAAATTGAACAAAAACCACTAATTGAAGTACTACTTAAATCAAAATTTGACAGCTACCAGTGAAGATTTGCATTCTGTTTTACCGCCACATCGTCTAAAGCTTACTTGATCAAAGTGTGCGTTTAAAAGTCTGTATTTCAAAGATGACACTATCAAAGCATCAAGTGTGTTACATTTTTGGAAAGGTGCTTTTAGGGTCTATTGAAATATGTTGGAAAATAGTTTTTCATAAGTAACTATTGATATCTCAATTGAAAAAATTTTTGACAGAAAAAAAGTTACAGCAACTTTTTCAAATCGCACATTTTCGCGAAACATGCTGTTCACTTAGAAACGATGATAGATATCGATATGCGGTTTTCACAATTAAGTTTGTCACGAAATTTGACCTTCAGACACAGCCATCAGTTTCCATATATCTAGTATGAAAACAGGAGTTTCCCATAAAGAGTGTTCAAGTTGGACCACTCTGTAAAAGGATAAATATTGTTAGAATGGGTGTCATCAAGTCAGATGGCCCTTGAGTAGAAAAAACCATTGAAAGTAAACATCGTAACAACAAGATAACATAGATTTAGAGACGGAAGTTCAATTCGCCACCTTATAGAGAACCCGCCCAAAAATTTACATGGTCGCAAAGTTACGGTTGACGTAAATAGAGTCATCTGACAGTTTGATAAAACATCAGCATAATACGTAACGAATAAAATAAATTTTGTGTGAAGTGGTCGGAGCCGGTGTAGTCGGAAGCGGGCTGCCGGCGGATACCGCTGTCTCCGGGGCACTTCCTCCCCGGGGCCCCGGCCAATTTCACCCGGAGCGAGCGCTTTCCGCACACACTCCGGATCCGTTCCCGGACGACGGACTCTCGACGTTTTCACTCGCAGGACGTCGGCAAACGAGGTCTGTATGCCCTTTCTGTATTGTGTTCACTTTCTTCTTTCGGGAAGACAATTTTTTTTTGCAGAGTGTTCGACGAGCACAATTTCGATATCGTGTAAATAAAAGAGTTTGAAGGAGTGGAGATTTTTGTTGATTAATTATGCAAAGCGATTATTTTTCAAGGACTACTAGTATCGTGTGATTCTGGAAATGTTAGAAATACTTATGTTCCTGCTGCCTTACTCTGGTCGTTGGGTCGAGAGTGAACTTTTTTATGAATATTTCAAAAGACATTTTTTCCTAATTCGTGAATGGTTCAATTTTTTGGCGTTCCAAAATTGTTTTCTCCAAACTGAGAAATGTAAAAATAACTTTCACAATATTCCAGAAAATATAAAATTGAAAGAAAATTACTTTCCATAAAAATCCTTGCTTCTTGCAAAAACAATTCTCTTGGCCTTCGTTTGGGATTTTTCAAAACACTTATTTATTATATAAAAATCTTACAATGATAGAATGTAGGTGAATAAGGGATCCAAAAATTGATAGCAATTTTTCCAGTTTTGGTGTTTGTATTCTTCTAATTCAGGGAGCGATCGATATGATATCTTTCAACAAAACACTCAAAAGCTTTTTGTATGCTCTTCGGTCGGTAGCCGAGCGGTTCGACGTGGGTGCTTTGTTCACTCAGTCAATCGGCCGATGTGTGAGTCGATTGTTCAAGCCCCAGGCGATTTTCACTTGCTATCTTCCAATTTGTGTTGGAACTGGTAATACCTGGTTAGTCCTTAGCTCGCACAAGTTTCGACTTCTGAGGGTTGTCGTTCGTAGGGGTGCGATAGCTGGTTAAAGGAAAAAAATGTGTTGACACAAGGACCGTTTGGTCAATATAGAACTATTTAATACAGCCTTCGTATTCAATTGCACCAGAGGGATGTAGCAAGGGTGGATTAAAGGATATGTTGACGCGGTAGTCAAAAGAATGGGTTAAAAGTTCCGAATTCAGTTGATGTCTGTCTCTGATTCGAAACTACTTAAAATGTAGGATGCAAACAGTCAAACTTGATCATAAAACCGTACCAGAGTGAAAATTGGGATACTTCAAGGGACGGTACTAAGTCCAGTTCTGTTCCTGATCTACATCAATAGCATTAGTTCTATTCTCAATTCCGAAGGACACATAATTTCCTATACAGATGACACGGCTATAACTGTAACTGAAAATTCTTGTGACAAAATGTACACATATTCTGAAGAGATATTGCAGAATATCCAAGTATGGCTAAGCTACAACTTGTTGAGCCTGAACATACATAAAACTGAATTTATAACATTTTCGATACTCCAAAGGGACCAGCCTTATAAAGATATACTTTGCACACATGAAGTTGAATGTGAAACTGAAATATGCTCTTGCCCTTCAATAGAACGACTACAAGAAATGCAATACTTGGGGGTCATGGTAGATAAACATGTAAGATGGGATGTCCATGCTAATTATGTAACAAAACGTATAAGAATGTTTTTCAGACAGTTTTATGCTTTGAGAGACATGATCGTCTATCACTCTCTAGCTGAATCAATGACTCATTGTTTAGAAGTATGGGATGGCATGTTCAATAATTCCCTAAATCGACTACAGACAACTCAAAATACATGTTTGAAAATTTTATTTGAAATAATATACTACTTTCTTCTGAAACACTTTATGAAGATTTGAAGCTTCTCAATGTCCAATGTCTATATACTTATCATTGCCTAACCTGGATTTTCATTAATAAACATAAATTTGAACATGCACAGCCAAAAACTGAAATGAGATCTATGCGGAATCTTTCACTCAAGCTGCCTCTCTTCAAAAAACCCACACTCAAAGGTATCTGTTTTATTAGTGTCCTAAGCTAAATAATATTCTACTACTCAAAATTAATATTAGTAATTTTATTTTTGAAAATAAAATTTCAATACTCGACTGATACTGATACTTCAACTTCAACTGATACTTCCTCGCATCTAGACTATTTGATATATGGTAAACACGAAGTAGTGACTAAATTAAATGTACAGGATATGTTTTAAATTGTCAGTCAGAGAAACAGAATGATTACAGCATGAGCACATCTTATGCTTAGGTGAATTCTGAGCTGCTGACTGACAATATATCTTCATCAATATACTCAATTACTGTAAATATCTATTTTGTGTGTTGAATAAATTAAAAAATTCAATTAGAAACAAAAATGTTCGAAATCTCAATACCCAAATCTTCGAAATTTCACAGTGATTCAACAAATTATATTTTTTTCTCAAAGTAGACAGATAAAAAAATGAAAAAACCACCAAATATCTAGAAAAGTAATCTGAACAAAGCATAACATTGTGATTATTCAAATCTTATTCAAATCTATGCTAAACACGAATGTATAATTATTTTGTCGTTCATATACGTAATAAGCATCTTACCTCATTTTTTTTAAACTAAGGTTACCAACCTATGTACGTTTTGTTCTGACATTAATTCCCCCAAAAATTCACCTAAGCCTACTAACAAATAAATTAACCCAACTTACACACTTGACTAGCTCATTACAGAAAACGAGTAGTAAGTCTGTTATAACTTCAAACAAAATTTCAGTCTGGCTTTTTTTTGTTGACGGAGAGGCGGACGCCCCATTCACTCCTCGCAGGATCCACCATTGGATGTAGTAATTAACTTCGTGTTTTCGACTTTTACATTCAGAACTGTGACATTGAAATGGAAAAGTATGAAAGCCTTTCACATCTACGAAAAAAACGAATTGGATGTTTCAATACAGTGAAAAGATCGCTCGAATAAACAAGAGTTAAACATTAATCTTAAATGACGAGTCTTCCCAATGTATTTATTAATCAATGTGGATACTTTTCAGAGCCGAGCGAAAGTTTATTTACTAGCTTCATTAACTCCTTTAGTTCTCGATCACTCTAAACCTTTACATTTCTCCGACATGCAAAAAATTTACTTATGGAAGTGAACTGATGAGGTTACTAACGTGAATCTTTACACGATTATACTATTAATAAGCCAGGCAGTTTGCAAGGACTTACTTGTTTGAGAATAACGGAAGGAAAAAGAACTACCACAGCAGCTTAAATGAAATCTATCCTATAAATCTGATTATAAAATCGGAAGATAAAAGCTGAAAGGGACCAAGAAAAATAAACATTTCAGTATATTTGGAGGAACGAATATCAGTCACCATGAAAAGTGGAGTGGAGTGTTTGGTCAGTATGAAGGCGTTTTCCATGAGGAAGTGTATGAAATTTTACAATCTCCTGGCAATATAGTACTGAGCATTTCTTTAATGCCCCACCTTTTTTTTTCAACGGGTCAACTCAAAAAATTGAAATTTGGGATATTGAAATTATTGGATGAATACTTTATTTTGAAGTGGAATTGACAGATAAAACTCCCAAGATGGCGAATGGGCGCCATCTGGGAAAAAAATTAAATGGAATAGGGGGGTCTTGTGACACATCATTTTAAAATTCCTGACGAATACTTCACAACCCTAGAATATGAAGTCAATATCTCTACCTACTACAAAATGGCGGAACATTTAATAATTTCCTGAAGACAAACACATTAACATCGATATTTCTAAAAATATTGCTTTTTATCTACCATATACAATTCCAACAACCTGATAAGGTTTGATAAGTTATTTTTTGTTTATAAAAACGAAAAAAATGTCAGTATGACAATGAACATCATTGTTTAGTTAGAATATTCTCATTTAGTTTTCGGTTTTACTAGTAGAAAGGCACTACGTCAACAATCTCTAAAATGGTAAATTCTCGTCCATTGGAAGAAAAAATTGAAGGGATTTTTATTTACGGTGCGACGCGTAACTTTCACGAGACCGAAAGGATTTTCAATGAACGTTTTCCGAATCGTCCTATCTTAGAAAATATTTGAGGGAACTACTACCGGTAGTGTACATAACAAAAAGCTACCAGGTCATCCGTCCTTTCCGGAAGAACAGCAAGTACAAATAATTGGTGAAATGTTAGTGAATCCTGAACAGTCTACTTATTACGTCGCGAATGTTTGTGAGGTGTCTTTTTCTGTGTGGATACTTTTGAAGAGGAATAGGCATTATCCATACAAAATTAAAATGGCACACCAATTAACTGAAGATGGCCCTGATCGAAGAAAAGAATTCTGCAAAATCATGACGGAAACCATTGCAAGGCATCCTACCTATTATCTCCACAATACATGTTTTAGTGATGAATGTAGATTTTTTTAACGGCAAGAGAACCCTGATGGCAATGTATCTATTTCAAGTGTTTCTTCAGGTATGTTGAAATTTTCAAGTAGGGAAAGGAATTGCTCTTCTTCTATTTTTAGTTTCCCATTAAAAATATCGGTGAAATTATTGTTTTTAGAAATTTATGAACTTTTTGACTATTCTTCTATATTCATCTTTTTACATTGCAACCGGTATATTTCTAGATAGACACTCAAAGTCATGTTCTACATAAAATCACGAATCGGAGAGATACAGTGGATTATCCTTCTTCCAAGATATTCCTGTGAATCAAATCACTTCGCTTACGTTTCCATTTATGATATCCCTCATTTTCTCATCTTTCACGAGTATTCGAAATAAAACTAATCATTTCTATGCAGCGCTATCCGAAGTAAGAATTACTGACTTCGTCCTATCATTTTCCTCATCATTCGGATCGGAAGATTGAAAAAGTAATTCAAGATGACGTCAGTTGCTCTCAGTGTAAACTGCGAGCGCTGCAAACTTATATTGGATTGCTCGTAATTTTGAAATGTGTCTTCTGCATTTTATTTTGAAATGTACCTCCAAACGGCGCAATATACACGGGTGATATGTGTCCCTTGTGTAAAGAAACAACACCGCGTAACTTGGTTTTCCTACATGAAAATCCAAAGGAAAGGGTGTGGGGATTTGGTGTTATGCCTTTTTCGCTTAATAATGTATGTGTTAGGTAGATGAAAATAATTCTTCGTCACCGATGAGACACAAAATATTTACTGAGAAGTCAAGTGCCTAAACAAATGTCATTATGTAATGAGTGTTGAGTATTTAATCCTGCTAGTCAGTACAATATTTTATTTCGTAAGTTTTGGAATTACTCATTGCATTCTCTTCCTTTTTTAAAAGCTTTTATTTAACTTGACTTGTATGTATGTTAACGAATCTTGCTAGTTTAATTTGACCCACTTTCTGGTATCCGATTGACCTGAAATTTTGCATGCTGATGCAATGCATTGATGACAATGCATGTTAATCATAAACATGATGACATGATGACGTGGGGACGGAGTGAGAGAGTAATAGATAGAGAAAATGTGAAAGAAGAATAGAAACTCGAAGAGGAAAATATACCTAGGTATCACACAGCTGCAGGCATTAAACTTTATCGACGAATCTTTGTTATTTCGGCTTGCGGAAATCGTCAGATTATATATTTTTCGTTATCCTTGAATTATTTTCTTCAAAATACAAAAAAAATCAGCTACGCTCGAGAATGTCGAAATGACATTATTATTTTTTTTACAACTTTGCTGCCTTTCCCTCTCTTTACGTCATTCTCAAATTGTCAGATTACTGGAAGCTCGGCACTTAGTTTAACTTTATTGAATAGAAAATGTACACCAATGATATTTCATCTCATATTCAATTTTCTGTTGGATGAAACATTCAAAAATGAAAAGAAAACCCTTCATTTGTTTTCGTAGTTGATTTAGTTTATATCTATACTTATGAATGCCAAAGTCACTTACTTAACCCATTCATTACCGTTTCTCCGTACTGGTAAATCATAGGAAGCTAAAATTTTGTGTTTATGTGCTTTTTAGATCTTTGATGCGCACTAAGGAAAGATTTTCAAATATTTCAACCGGGGATCCCCCGTGGGAGGCAGAAGGGAAGCGTTTACATATGAAAATTAATAAATTGATGGATGTAGCCATTACTAAGAGGTAGGAAATCATGATGAAGAAAAGAGAAAAATTGAACTTTCTATGTTTTTACCACTTTCATTTGTAACTAACGTTACTACAGTTTCGTGCTATACGGACATTTTCAAACTTATACAATAAACTAACTTATTGTATAACCTTGAAAATGTCCGCATAGGAC
>WOGO01000729.1:0-21284 GCA_015342085.1 Leptinotarsa defecta | reverse complement strand
AGGGAAAATGATGAATCTGTTGGAATCTATGGAAATAAACAGGTCAAAGAAAAATCCCAATTCTATTGTCCTCAACGAACAACTTGATTTAAATAACAATAAAGAAATATAGTGGAAAATATACAAAAGTGTGTTTTTGTTGTGTATCCTCATAAAAGATGAGTTCCTTCTCAAAATCCTACCAAATCCATTTCTGAACTTAGCACTTGAATTGTTCTTTCTGGCATTTCTTACTCTATGAATTACAATTTTTTCAAGTCAATCTCAGGTTTCTAAGCTAGTATATTCGACGTCACAGGCAAGGTTGTACTCAAAAATCTGTTGTTCAATAACTCTATTGAAGATAAATTTAGGCGAGTCAAAGTCCTAAGTCCTGTAGACTAAAGGTGCACTAATCCCAAAGCACTTCTTCAATATGCTTCTACATAAACCAACTGCATGTTCTGCTATTCCATTACATTTTGGATATATTGGACTGGATGTTGCTAATTTAATCTCAATTTCTCGAGAATGTTTTGAATTATATGCTATTGTAGGATACATTATCTACAACAACATAATCTCTACACTTCCATACTCCACAGAACACATCTCAATTTAGTTACTGAAATAATCAACTACGATAAAATAAGCGCACGCACCATATGTGAAAATATCAGAAGAAATTTCATTTAAAGGTAAATTGGGAGGTATTATTGGTTCCTTGATATTGTTAGGAATATATCTCAAACATGCTTAGCATTTAGAAATAAATTTCTATTAGGCCAATAATAGAATTTTCTGCCCCTATTATTGTTTTTTTTTCAGTCCAAGGGAAAGTCATATTTTTCTTAATGAGCTAAGTAAGAGGATATATTGAATCAAACAAATTAGGAATGTATTTTGTGAAGTAATTTAACGTACCTAGTAGGAGTTCTTTTTAATCAGTACAAATTTGTTTATTCGAACACAGCTTGAATGTAATCATCATCAAGAGAAACATATATAGAAGAGAATATTTGACCTAGATAATTTAGTTCATGTACTTTATACCGTACTTTATCTATGTTTAACTTGGTGCCAAACTCAAAACAGCATCGTGTTCTTCAACAGATGCACCACATATTACTATATCATCAAAATGAATGCGTTCACTGAGATCACCAAATATTTTTCTACTCCTTTGAAACACTTCTGGGCTGATTTTGAGACTAAAAGGAAGTCTTCGGAAACAAAATTTACCAAAATATATCAAGAAACATGTGCGTATTTCATGCTTTCTCTCTCCAACGGTATTTGATAAAATCTTTCTTCAAATCAAATACTGTAAATATCTTCTCCCTTCAACTACGATGCAAAATTTTGTAATGTTGGAATTGGAAATTTATCAAGAATTATATTTTTATTTGAGTGTAATACTTTGACATTGTACCGAGACCCACTCACAATGCAATGTGCAATAGCATATCCCAAACATTTTACTTCAATTTCACTACATTAAATTATTGAAGTACCTGTATCAATCCCAGTTTTCCATAAGTACAGGTTGATATGTAATTATAATCAGAATTAGCAATTAACTTAAAATTTACGGTTTCTTTATCAATTATCACAGGAATACTTCAAACAGCTTCACGTCCATCCTTTATTTCCTGTACATTATCCAACAGATATTTCAATACTGCCAATAAAAGGCAAAACTTTATCACTACTTTCATTTCTATTCAGTGAACTTCATGTATTTTTCTGTTGTATGGAGTACGATTTGATGTGAAAGGCTGTTTGAAATTTCCACTGTTTGTTTCTCCTATCTTGTCAACAACCTACAGCAAAATGATAAGGTTTTGAGTATGATTCACATACTTTCTCAAAAGTTGAACAGTATCAAGGGCCATGAGTATGACCACACGCCCTACAACTTCTATTGTTTAATCTGCTTTTATTTTATATCTTATATAAAGTCTACTTCTTCATCATTTTCAGCTCCTTCACTTGTCTTTCACTAATTTCAGTACATCTGCCTCACCTTTTTCCAAAGTTAAATGTGAATGCTGCAGTAATCGTTCTTGTACACGTTAAAAGGTAAGACCTCGTTAGTCCTTAGCTCTCACAGGTTTCTCAACTTCTGAGAGTTGTAGTTCGTATGGGGCTGACAGCTGATTAACGGAAAAACAGATTTCAAACAGATTTTAAACAGATGTAAACAGATGGATCAAAAACACCTTCCGGTGCTGGTGTAGGTATTTTCAGTCGCAGACCCAGGACAGAAATATCAATCCGCCTAAGAACCTATGCGACTGTATTTCAAGCGAAAATTTACGCTATTCAATTGTATGCGGAGAGATTGGAAGAATCCAACCTCATACACAAGTCAATAAAAATATTATCGGACAATCAAGCGGCGTTGGAAGCTATTGACTCCTACCGAGAAACGTCTAAATTGGTAGTAAATTGCTAAAAACGACTTTCCTCGATAGGTAGACTGAACATATTGTTTCTGGTCAGGATTTGTGACCATACTGGCCTGGAAGGCAATGAGGCTCATAACTCCTTTCCAAAGGAGGGTGCTGCAAGCAGCTGTATCGGACCAGAACATGTCATAAAGATTGAACATCTGGATGGCCAGGAGATTTATGGACTTCTTGCAAAATCTTCCAGGATTGGCTCACTCCAAGGCGTTCATTCACCCTTCGAAGCTTGATACCAAACAGTCATTGGACTAAAGTAGGGATGATCTACAATGTCTAACAGGCCTTCTTACAGGTCACTGTCATTTGAATCATCATATGCTGAGACTTGGACTGTCGGAAGACATTGTGTGTCGCCTTCTATTTGGAAAATGATGAAACAGTGGAGCACATTCTTTATGCCTGTTCGGCTGGGGACAGAATCAGGTTTTTAGAGTTCGGCAGAGCCATACTTTTACCATCTGACCTGAAAGACCACTCACCATACAAAATAATCGGCTTCGTTAAGAAGCTGAATTCATTTGATCAAATGTGAAAACTCGTGCGTGCCACACGGCACGCGAGCCACACGTGCGAGCCACACGTGCGAGCCACAATAAATCCTTGCGGGATGTGGTGGAGAGTCGAATAGACCCACTCACTTTGGATCTAACCTAACCTAACCTCAACCTAACTCTGTTGGTTAGTTTCTGTCAGTCACCTGTCAGCTCTCCCTGTAACACTACCTATAATACACTGTACTAGAATGTGACGTACTAAATCATAATCAAATATATGACATATGTAACATGTTTTCCCATTAAGTCATAATTATTCGAAATGTTCGTGATTGACTCATACCAATTTGATCCGACAGGTTTTTTTCAATACCTTAATATTATTAATGTAACATAAGTGGTAAACGAATTGAATCGTTCAATGGAATCCATTTCAGAATTCCATAGTGATTGAAAACAAATTGAATTAACGGAAAATCCATCGCCACAACAAAGTGGTGAGATATATAATTGGAATCATACGCATTGAATAAAGCCTGAGGGCCTTGTTTGTAAACGATATTGTTGAACTTCGTTTCAATTGATAGATGGAAGATAAATAATGAAAATGTCTGAAACATTCATTCTATTTACAACTTTTTTATTTTTGCAAACTTTTCCGCAAACTGCATCCAAACTAAACTTGTTTATGCAATTCAAGCTCAATTGATTGAGAATAACTGCTTCAAAATTGAGTTATAAAATTTTACCGTACAAAAATACATGATAGCTTGTGAAATAATAAGGATCTTTTCAAAAGAAAAGAATTCACCATATAACATGCCTCAAACAAATCATCAATGAATATACGACTTTTTTCAAATCGTATATATATTTCCAATACGAATTCATTCCGTTCCAATTTCAACTGATTATCTCGTGACAATCCCTACTCAAGCCGAGAATTTACATAATCCCGATTATCGCAAGATTTAAATTTTTATATTACAAAAATTATTCAAAGCGGAAAATACTCAAGAAAAGCCTCATTTCCATTTTAATGAGAGATTTCGTTGCTATTTTCTTGATAGCGGTAGAAAAAATTCAATCCATCCGATCTTTGAATGAAACGAACGATGTTTTCAATATACTTTCTTTGGTGTTGTTGAATGAAAACGGAAATTATATATTTGCGACTAGGATTCCGAAAAGTTAAGATTAAATCTGGTCAGAAAACCAGATTTCTGAAATATTTTCATACCTTAGGTAATTCGGTTCGATAATTTGTACCACCACGACGTTACTTATTGAGTAAATTACGTTATACCAAACGTCAAATATTTAAAATACCAGTTTGAATATATTTACTTAGAATTTGTTTGCATTGTAGATTATAAAATGTAGGTACACAAAGTGTACTCCGTTTTCGGAAAATTTACTGAAGTCGATGCAGAGGATTCAAATAAATTTTTAGACGCTTTATATTATCCACCTGTATGTATGTTGGATTGTTTGTTTGTCAGTTTCCTTGTAACTCTCAAGCTCGGGATCTGTATTTGACAGAATTATCGACATTATTGCATGATCTATTCGCAGACAGATGGCGCTGTACGTAACCTCCTGGATACATCGACATTATTGCTTGATCTATTCCCGGGCAGATGGCGCTGTACATAACCAAAAATATCAATGATCATTTAAAAAAACTAAAAAACACGTTTTTATGGCATACGAAACTAAAAAATGAAAAATAAATATAGTTTAAAAAACATCGAACTAGAAAGTTGAAAATATTTTTTAATAAGCTTAAAATAATAAGGAACGAAAAATACTAGTATTATTGTGATAAAAGCGTGGGCGCTTTGTGTCATATTTTTTGTATATCAAGCGCCCGTCGCTTTTTTTATAATAATACTAGTATTTTTCGTTCGTTAATGTTAAAATATTATTAAAATGTTATTTATAAAAATATTATTTTTAACTTTTTAGTTCGATGTTTTTTAATAGCGTGTTTTTGAGTTTTTTTGAACTATATTTATTTCAATATATTCTCATGAATATCAAACAAATTATTTAGTTTGGCATGAAAATTTGAGATTTCGTTAGCAAGTGGTACGGTTCTTCGACATCTTTTTCAAACCAAAATAATTAAGTTTCATAATACGGACGAATTATTGAAAAAATATTAATAGTAACTGAAGCATTATTCAATAGATTGAACATGTACATCTTCAACATGTACTATCGAAGTATTGAATGCTGATATAATTTATGATCTATGCAATCTATGACCTATTGTGAGATTTTCACTGAACTGTTTACAAAGCCCCAATACGTATTTCACTAAACAATGGTTTTTCTCATCAACTAAATTCTACCTGATTTCTGTTATTCAACAAGTAGGACCATATGACCTCCTACCTATTTGATGAACAAAAAATTATGATTATACACTAATAATTACAAATTCAGATATTGGAAAAGAAATTTCACAAAATCATTCAAAGCAATTCTGATAAATAAAAATTACCTGATTTCACGTATCAATTATCAACTTCCACATTTGACAAAAACATTTGATGCAGAGAATGTATTCAGTTTTATTTGGTCCTTCGCTGAATTTTCAAATGTTTGGAATCTATTGATGTCCAAGCATTCCAAAAATTTGTATTTCAAACCTTTTTATTTCAAGTGTATCATGTCATAGTCACGATTAAACTCATGCCTCTCTCTTCCAAAAGATGGTTTGCAAATGTGGAATTGTCTTCGCATTGAAGAAAATATCACTATCACAATATTTGAAAACAGGTTTTCCACGGTTGACCAATATAAAGTTTTTGGCAAAAACCACAAGTCAACTTATACTCTTGATCTATGCGATACTGATTATTTGTCTTTATTGTTAATAATAAATTTGCATAATGAAAAATGGGAATCAAAACTTCATATGTAACAAACCTTACTGCAGTTTCGTCCTACGATGACATTTTCACGAATGACATTTATGAATAATCTCAATAGAAACATACAGTTCAGACTCTAAACAGAGCAATTGAAATGAATTAATTTCTTAAACCTGACCATCACACATTATCATGATAAATTTGAGTTCAGTGTATTCAGACAACCGGGCTATACAGATATTACAATCTCGATCTCAGCATTGTCGTTACCTTTGTTTGCCAAAAATCTGGATGAAGGAATTAAAACAATTTTATGTTTCAAAAAATGTTACATTTCAATGACTTTTATTTAATGACATTCAAATCGTGAACTGGGTATACCTTAAAAAATATTTCTTCTTGTAATATTTTCGTTTATTATTTTCATTTAAATTACGAACACCCCTTAAACCTGGAATAAGGCTAGAAATGGAATGAATGTTTCAGATATTTTCATTATTTTTCTTTCATCAATGGAATTCTGAAATGAAGAAGAAAGAAAGAAGAAATATTTTTGAGGTATACCCAATTCACGATTTGAATATCATTAAATAAAAGTCATTGAAATGTAACATTTTTTGAAATATAAAATTGTTTTAATTTCCCCATCCACATTTTTGGCAAACAGAGGTAACGACAATGCTGAGATTGAGATTAACCAAACACAAGTTCTGATCGAAACCATGAGATATCATTCGCGACTGTACAGGAAGCCCATTGAAAAAGAGAGCTTGAATAACGATAAAACATGGACATTAGCACTTCAAAATAGATACAGTGTGTGAAAGTCAAATGGAATAAATTCATTATTTCGGTTACAGTACATATTTTACCAAAATCCCGAAACACGTCAAATTGAAATTATAATTTGACATACTACAACTGAAAAATGCTACCCCTACTTTCAACTCCCGTCGAATGACAAGTACAACCCCAAATTTTTTAAGTATCGGCTTGTGATATATCCTTTGAAAGGTCTCTTCATTCTCTATTAAAAAATGTTACCGCTTTCAACTTTATTGCAACAATTTCCTAAGCTGAATAAAAACACCCAAAACTTATTTTATGTCGAGGTATTGATAATCAGAAAATAAACAAAAACTATAGCAATGTTTTTTTTGGGTGGTATCCTTTGAAAAATGTAAATAATTTCCGTGGCAACGTAAGTTTAAAACATCTTGTCAACTTGTTTTGTATGTTACAACATTGATAGTCAGTATTTTAATTTAAGCTTGAAGTTCGTTAACTTCAAGTCTCACAAATAATTAGATTAACAGAAATGAATGAAATAACAGTTTCACAAACGATTGGTTACGGAGATAAAACCCGAACACAACAGGAAGTAGCTTTCCTATTTCATGAGAGATTTCCTAATTTTCCGCCCATATCTTAAGGAATAATGAGCAAAATAGAGAAACAGTTTCGCGAGCATGGTTGTGTGTGGCAGATAAAAAAAGCAGCTGCCAATGCAATGAATGATGGACAAATAGAGGTGATGCTTGAGTTTGAGGAATACCCACATACATCGAGTAGACAGGCATCTACCCTATTCAGTGTTAGCCATACACCTATAGTAAACATATGAAAAAAATAGAATGCATCCCTATAAAATGATACCTACTCAGGAGCTCATGGAAGACGATTTTGATAAAAGAACTTATTTTTGTGTGCAAATAATGGACATGACGGATAACAATATCATCCAATTAGAAGGCGTTATGTTTTCTGATGAGTGTACTTTGTCTCTCAACGGTCATGCCAATCAGCCAAATTGCCCTCGCAATACCCTCAAAAGGTCAATTTTCGGGCAGGGATTGTGGAAAACCATATCATTGGTCCCTTTTTCATTGAGGACAACTTGAATAGCGATAATTATTTGACACTACTTCAATATTATGATGTCATTCCAAGTTTAGCAAACCCAGGAAACCCTCAAGTTCTAGTTAATGTCCAGCAATACCTCGATTCGAAATTTCTCAATCGGTGGATAGGGAGGCGAGGATCGATTGAATGGCCAGCGCGATCACCTGATCTTTCATCATTAGAATTCTTCTTATGGGGATATGTAGGTTAGGTTAGGTCTAAAGTGAGTGGGTCTATTCGACCCTCCACTGCAACCTCCAGGGGTTTATTGTGGCTCACACCTATTCACACTCAGCCAAATAAAGCCAGCTTCTCAACAAAGCCGATTGGTTTGTATGATGAGTGGTCTTTCAGGTCAGGCACAAAGTATACGCTCTACTGTTTCATCGTTTTCCAAACAAAGGCAACACACTGTCTTCCGACAATCCAAGTCTCTGCATGTGATGATTCAAATGACAGTGAACAGTAAGAAGGCCTGTTAGACATCGTAGTTTATTCCTACTGTAGTTCAACAACTGTTTGGTATCAAGCTTCAAAGGATGGATAAACGCCTTGGAGTGAGCCAATCCCGGAAGATTCTGCCAGAAGTCCATAAATCTTCTTGCCATCCAGGTGTTCAATCTTTGTTTGCAAAGCCCAACGCGATGCGAATGACAGGTTCTGATCCGATAAAGCCGCTTGCATTACCCTCCTTTGGAAGAGAGGCAGCAGCTGCATTACCTTCCAGGCCAGTATGGCCAGGAATCCAGACCAGAAACAATCTGTTAAGTCTTCCTATCGAGGAGAGTCGTTTTTGGCAGTTTGCCACCAAATTAGACGTTGCTCGGTAGGAGCCAAGAGCTTCCAACGTCGCTTAGCTGTCCGAGAATATTTTTATCGACTCGTATGAGAGGCTAGATTTATCCAATCTCTCCGCACACAATTCAGTAACGTAAATTTCCACTTGAAATACAGTCGCTTAACTTCTTAGGCAGGTAGATATTTCTGTCCTCGGTCTGCGAATAAAAACATCTGCACCAGAACCGGAAGGTGTTTTTGATCCATCTGTGAACCAACAACTATCTGCTCCTAATATTTCGTTCTCCCGGAGGAAAAGTACTTTATAAGGCAGTTCGTAGTTGACAGTTGGAGGCATAAAGTCAGGGGTCATTTCATGGGGATATGTAAAGAGCAATTTGTACAAAACTGAACCTTCATATTTGAATGACTTGAAAGAACAATAACGCTTGCTATTAGTTTCAAAAAATTGGGGGTTGAAGGTAGGGATAGCATTTTTACGTTGAAGAATGTCAAATTATAATTTAAATTTAATGTGTTTCGGAATTTTTTTAAATATGTTCAGTAAACGAAATAATAAATTTATTCCATTTGGCTTTTACACACTGTATATTACCCCAATTAGCCATGACGCACCTCTTTGATATTGTCTGCCGCAGGTGCAGATGAAAGTCAGACCCAAAAACTTGGAAATAATGACTGATAAACCCTGAAAAGGTGAATGGTCTGATAGCTAATTTTACTTCTTCGATTGACGACTTGTTTATTTTGTGGAAATTCATGTTCACTGAGGATACACTACAAAAACACACTTTTGTCTATAATAGCCGAAACTGGTCAACAATAAAGAAATATAGTGGAAAATAGACAAAAGTGTGTTTTTGTAGTGTATCCTCAGTGATAGCTAATTCTTCTCTGAAATTGTCCTCTGAAATTGTTTTTCTAATTTTCTTTCAAACTACATGTTTCTTTTATTACAACAGTATCTTATTCAATAAAAAGCCTCTATGAAATGGAAATGGCCCCCTCGAAAGTTAAGATCAATACAAAATTGCGTTAACTTCGAAATCTTTCGCCATCCATCAATTCCAATGACTCTTCACAAATATCCAGGAAAACGTTCGCTCCTCCGTTGAAAGGTGATTTTCCACGAAACCCCGCGTTCAAAAGGCATTTCTCAGGCGAGAATGTCACTAGATGATAATTACTTTTGTCGTTTCTCCTTCACGCTATTTTCCCATTCTCCCCCGTAATTAATGCAATTTGATCAGAACGGAGCTGGCATGGGCTGTAAACGATAAACGTTTATCGATTGTTCTATTCATCCATTCAGAAATTAAATGAGCATGAAATTGTTCTGACACCAAATGTCATTTTCCGTGACTGTGAGTCGTGAATAGATAATGAACAAGTTTTCACTTCCTTTTTAAATGCTGAAAAATGGGCAGAGCGCAATTTGATCGATTTCATTCATTGCCAAACCGCAGTTGAAATTCATTGTTCGGTTAGGGTGGAGATGATTTATTGAAAAAAACTTAATGGTATGGCAAAACAATTATTCAAATTCAAACGTATGTAACTCTACTAAAACTCGTTGAAAATCGGATACGACCGATTTCACAGGGTTATCTTTTAGTTGTAGTCCTCTACAAACTATTGAATTGGGTCGATTCTACTACTGATAAGTAGTGTGTTTTCCTAAAATTTCTACAGATAACTTCTGCAGATTCATTCCTAATAAAATTGTTACAATGTTTCCCATATTGAAGGAACAGCAGATTGCCTGCACCATCACCAGAGTTATCGCCCCTTGATTTTTTCTTTGTGGATACCTGTGAAGTGGAATTAATATACTGCAACACAACGGAAATACTTCAGAATGTGTGGTCATCATTTTTATCATTCATTCAGAAATTTTTTGAAAAACAATTAGGCATAGTTTCACAATTCGAAAATTTTTGAAAAGGTTGTAGAAGGGCTCACAAATGATAATTCACTCAAACTCCTTTCATATAACAAGAAAAATTATTCCCAAATCTACAACGATACTTGTTCCTGAAATCCAAACCAAATAAAACCAAATAAAGATGATATAATTCATATCTCAGTGTAGTCTCACGAAAAGCCAGAAACATCCATTGTCAGTGCGAAAAACAATGCCAGTTTTTGGAAAAAAATATTTGGTATTCTTGATAACATAGGAGATTATTATTATTGGCCCAGTGAAAATCCACCTTTTGTCCAAATTGGTAATAATATATAATTAGAGTTATCATATTACAGTAGCCGATCGGGATGACGTGGGTGGTTTACTCCATTCACTGAAACGACTGCTGTGTGAACCGATAGTTCAAGCCGCGAGGTTAGACAATCGATTTTCACTTCCTATCGCCCAACCCTTGCTAGAAATGACACTGAAAAAGGAAAGACCTCATTAATCTTTAGCTCGCATAAGTTCCAACTTTTGAGAGTTGTCGTTCGTAGGTAGACAACAGCTGGTTAACGGAAAATCGGGCAGAATTAGAGAGTCTGACCCCAGAAAAATATTCAGACATTTCAAGAACGGTCATGTCAGATTTTTTAAAACACTTTTACTACCAGGGCATACTCTTGAAGTTGTAAGTAAACAGCTTGAAGATATGTTTGAAGATCGGTAGATGAGGCATCAGATCTAGTCGCCGAGATCACCAGATACAACACCATTAGATTTTCGTTTATGAGGAACTCTGAAACAACGAGTATATAGAACTCCAATTGATTCCAAAATCGAACTTGAAAACAGGGTGAGAAAGGCATTTTCTGGACTGAATGCAAATAATTTACAAAAAGCAACTAACAATTTCGTTTTTAAAATATAGGCTTTTAACTAACAAACTAAAGAAAACCCGGGCTAGTAGGTCGTGGTTGAATTGAACCTAAAGTACCAAACGTTTCGTATGCTACTACGGCAGACATCATCAGTGCTACGTTCGTTCACTGCCATGAGGAAAGGTATATTTCGTATATTTCCTCAGTTCCATTTGACCACGGCCAACAAACCTGGATTTTGTTCCCTTCAACCAATTCCGTTATGGGTTACATTTTAAAACGTTTGGGCGTTAACGAAAAACATTTTCGTTTAAATTTGTTTAAAGTTGACATAACAAACAAAATAATTGGCAATCCGCTATCGCCCCTTATGAAAGACAACCTTCAGAAATCAAAAATTCTGAGAGCTGAAGATTAACGAGGCTTTACTTCTGAACATGCAATCACTTGCACAGTTCTCCTGTAAACTGGTGAAATAAACTTACTCAAACTTTATTTCACCAATATTTATACCACACTGATAAAGATAGATTACAATATCCATATTAATTTTAGGAGTCTATTTCTCAACCTCTCATTCATTCATATTCAAATGTGAACCAATTAAACGTAGCTTCAAATTCTAATAATACAGAACCATATTTCGTGGAATCATCATGAAATTTATTAGGATTAGTTTCTAAGCGGACACAAAAAGGGCCGAAGGTCGAACCGCTAATCCGTGTTCCGGTTCTCTTTGTTAGGGAACTCGAGGATTACCATTCATATGATGGGATCATATGATGACCGAGAATAAAATTAGACAAAGACTGGATTTATCACAGAAGGACCATGGATATTTGCAAGTTATTAAACGTTTCCAGGGCTCCGATGAAAATGATATTACTGTAGTGTTGAGAGTTTGTTTGGTATGTTTCAAATATGCGATGAGGGACATTTCGAGTAAAGGTGGTAAACTAAAATAGATTGGATATTCACCCGTTCATATCGAAATCAAACTCTGTCCCACTTACCTTCTTATATGGAATCGACTTAAACACTTGTATTTTGAGAAAATTAACATAAATGGAGTTTTCAAATAAAGACGTTTCGGAATGACTGAATCAAATGTAACAGAATAATGATTGGTTATACTAACAGCATAACAGATAAACTAATGACTATATCTATACGAAATATATCTTATGTTTGAAAATCTGTTTAAAATCTGTTTTTTTTTCTCAATCAGCTGTCGCCCCCATGCGAACCACATCTCTCAGAAGTTGAGAAACTTGTGCGAGCTAAGGACTAACGAGGTCTAACGTGTGATTCCTAAAAAGTTCCTGTTAGTCATATTATCACATAATGGTTAAATCACAGCACTTACAGTGATAAAAAAATAAAAATTAAAGTTTCGAACCACTTGACAGGATATACTTTTCGATCCCCATCAGATAAAACGTAGATTTTTCCAAATGAGTTATTTGGTTTTTGGCTTCAGCCGGTGCGAAATATGTTTTTCAGGCGTTGATAATGCAAACAAGTTATGAAAAAGTATGTGATGAGTGTTCAATTTTTGTAAGGTAAGTATATTGCTTTCGAATTATGAATACACTGGCCCATTACTTGAAAATTATCAAAAGTATTCATGACAATAATTATACATTAAATCATACATCATACATTAAATTCAAGACGTGTTTCACTACACAGCATCAGTTGAAACTGCTGAAATTATAATACAATAAACAACACACGATACAATAAACGAATATTTACGAATAAATTCAATGTTACCACTGCTAGTGAAGGATCAGAGGTGGAGGAGAATATATTTAAAATTAAGATATTCACTTGAAGGAGAATATCTTTGGGTTTTTTTGAGTGAATCATCTTCATCCATATTTTTCAAGTTTTCAGGAATAGTGTCTTGCTGAGATATCATAAGACTTTCGTAAAAGCATTAAACGAGTATATGGTATATGAAAGTCATATTTTGTTCTAGTGTTATAGATAGGCCAGTTGGCTGTCCTTGTTCATCTTTCACTGTCTGAACTACTGTTCATACTGTTTTTGGCGAGTGCATTGGTTTGGGAATAGGGGGTTGAGCAAACCGGCCATCGGATGACAGAATCACTTGTGATTCTGCCTATCGCTGTCTCTACGGAACCTTCGAGATACCGGACGCCCTCTCGTCATAGCACCGCCTTGTCACGGTAATGCGGGGCTCTGCCGTGATTGACCTTCTTTCCCTAGCTACTCGTGGGACTTTTATGTACAGAGTAAACTTAAAAATTTTTTCTGACGCTGAGTCTATAAAGGAGATGGATGTCGAGCTTATGAATCCAACTGACCTCCCTGTGAATTTAGATCAGGAGCGAGAGGTTCTCAACTCCCCAACTCCTTAACTGAACTCCAATAACTGAACCTAAAAAAGGTTTGATGGTGCAGCCAGGAGACGACTGAGTCATCTCCTCACGCTCCTCACGAGCGGGGTTCCTTAAAAAACCGCCTTGCACCAGGCAGGTTAGCAAACGTTTGCGCTCAAGTGAAGATTCACCAAAACCAGAGGGGAAAAAGCCCTGCATGGTTGAATCTAAGGCATCGTCAGGTGTAGCTGACGTGCCCTCATATGGGAAAATTGTTGCGGGTATCAAGTTGGGAATTTTGCACCTTGACTATCCTACTACATCATTAACGATGAAACAACAGAGCATATACTTTGTGCCTGCCCCGCTGGGGACCGAATCAGATTTTTAGAGTTTGGCAGAGCCGTACTCTTATCATCTGACCTGAAAGACTCCTCACCATACAAACTAATTGGTGTGAATAGGTATGAGCCATAATAAACCCTTGCGGGTTGCGGTGGAGGGTCGCATAGACTCACTCACTTTGGACCTTACCTAACCTAAATGAAATGACAGTTTGAAAATGAAGAGTCTATAGTAAGGAAGTATTCTTGATTGTTCATATAACTTCCTACAAGAAATGTTTGATGAAATATTCGCCAAGTGTCACACTATTCCCCACAAATACTTCCTGAACAGTGAAACGATTACCCAAAATGGTGATCCCATATGTGATCATTGATTGTATTTTCCTGAAGTAGAGAAGTAGGTCAAAAATTTATTCGAAATTCTAAATTGGTAACATCGAACACTAAGCTTTTTTCATTGTATATTGAAAGACAACTTTTAATGCAGTTTTATCCCTTAAAAAGTAACATATGATCGTTTTTTATGTCGACTTCTACTAACTACTTTCACTTTTAAGGAAGAAAAAATATTTTTTTGTATTTCTACCGAGTGAATATGTACCTATATTTATACAGAATATATTGAAAAACAAAAGTGAGGAGTTATCTACATACAAACAGATAAATGCATCTGGGAGTACCAGATGTAAACTATTCATATCAGTGTTAATGAAACAGGCCTTGAGGCTCAGTTGGTCTCAGGTTGGTCTCAGTTGTTAATACCCTGTATCATGGATACGATTGATAATTGAAAACATGTTATGTAAATAGAAACAGTTGTTATTCGAAAATAAATTTTTCAAGAGGAAAGAAAGTCAGTTCTAATATAAAAAAGCATTTTCTGCAAAAGTTTGAGCAGTTCTATAAAAAAATTTTACGGTTCTGTTGTGATGATAATATTCAACAAACTGACCAGGCTTGAGTTTTTTCAAACCTTGTTTACACGAAACACTTCGATATAAAAATGTTCCGTCCAAGAAAAGGTACGTTCGCTTATTATACTTCATGCACAGCAGCTAGTTCATTACTACAGGTACTTTCGATGCAATGGCAGGGAATAAAATAATTTTTTCTTTGAGCACCTGATAAAATTGAAATATGGTCCTTAACTATACAGAACACACTCGTTAACGTTTGCATTTGAACATTCATCAATATTGTTCATGTCGTAAGAAATTTTTAATTCATTCCTCTGACAAGTTTTCCATATAATATGTGTCCTAAAAGGGCGTATTCGCTTGGGAAGTCGATAATTCAGATACATATAAAAAAGGCTTATATAGTGTGACCAGTAAAGTCCGCATCATATGAGAATTATTTTCATTTATTTCGTTATCCAAAATTCTACTTTGGCATCAACTTTTGCTTCGATCGAGATGAAAATTAAAAATAAAATTGTAGCCACGATATCTGTCAAATTTTGATTACCTTTCAGAAAATTTCCAAAAGCGGGGTTATTTCCGGAAATATTGAAGAAAGTTATGGAATAAAGTTTGAACGAATTGAATTGTTACTCCATATACGAAATGTTAGCTACAAAAAATTATTTACATTTCTTGACTTATCGCAACCTTCATTGAACTTTTTGATTTTGACCATGCTTTATTCCAGTCATATTTTCTTCAAGCTACATTTTTATTTAAATGTGGTCTCATTTGATCTCATGTCAAGCAAAGTTTATTTACTTTAGACCTATGAAATATCTATTGATCAATAAGTAGTTTCTCTCGAAACGTGCTACACAATGGATTAAGGAAAAACAGGCAATTGGAATAAGTCTAATTTTCTAATCCAAACAGTAATGGAAAAAAATTAAATGCTTTCGAAATTTAACGTTTTTTATTGATAACAAACCATTTTTGGTAGTTGAATATAGAATTGAAAATAATACGAAAACTTGAAAATTCAAAATTAGTTCTGTATACTTTCTATCACGTTCAATACAGATATTTGTTGTCTTCGACACAGCTTCAATGGAGTTTCTGATACATTGGGGCCTTATGCTTGAGAAACAATTTCGCGTCACCGTTTCCGAATGATCAACATTACGAAAAAATCCTTTTTGGCAAATTTCTGTTTCAGGTAACCCCACGAGAAAAAATCCAGTTGAGTGTAATCAGGACACCTTGCTGGCAAGTATTGCTCCAAATAACTTCCACTTACCTTGCCCCTGAATATGCTTCATTCCAATAGGCACATTGTCCAAAACTTCTAGAATCTTGTTGTTAAGGAAGCGTAGGTATTGTTCAGAATTCCAGTACAAAATTTGATTTTTTTGAGCCCACCATCTACCACGAGAGTTAAGAACACCACTTGAGGTGAAAGTGGTCCTTGAAATATGAAAGAGAAAAAACGCAACTTCTTCTTTATTCCCCTTGTACCAAAAGGAAAAAACCAAAATTCCAAACGAGTGTCAAAATGTTTACTCTTTGAGAGTCTGTATGAATATTGACGCGAGTTGTTCGTGAAACAGCTCAATGGTTTCCAATCTACCAAATATAGTGCTTCCTCCGGTGTTCCACAAAGGTCAAATCCGGGACCGTTGCTCTTCAATATCTCCATTAATAATATGGCAGATGTTATAGATGTATATTTCCTTTTATATGCCGATTATATAAAACTATACTGCCTCGTTGATGATTGTGTGAACCTCTCAGCAAACGTAGGACGAATTGTAGAATGGTGTTATCGAAATAACTTGTCACTGAATCCTGATAAATGTAAGGTCATGTCCTATAGTTTAAAAACGAACATCTTGATATTTAATTTCAATAGAAAACGTTTCCCTGGTGAGACGAGACACATTTACTGATCTTGGCGTCACATTTGACACTGCACTATCAATTAATAGGCATATCGATAATGTTGTAATCTCCTCCTGTCGTTTGTACGGATTAATTGCACGTAACAGTAGTGACTTCAAAGAAACTTCGACTTTGAAAACTCTATTCTATGCTCTCATAAGATCAAAGTTAGAATACGCGTCAGTTGTGTGGAGCTCCTTTTATCAATATCATATAGGTAAAATAGAAGCAATTCAACGACGATTTTTAAAACTGCTAAGCCTAAAAACTGATGGCATTTATTCTCCAATAGGATCAACCCACCCTGAATTGCTACAAAAGCATAACTTTTTCAGTCTCGAAAAAATGCGTGAATATTATAGTGTTGTACTAACTTATAAAATTATCAAAAGCATAGTTGACTGCTCAACATTAGAGAAAATGTGGAGAATTCTCCGATCCATACCATGTGTTAAAGTAACAAACTCTGTTAGTGATAATTTAGATACATTAAGTTGTAAATTGTCAGATATAAAATACCATTTCCTAAAATAATTATTTCGTCGCCTATTATAAATATAAAATGTGTAGTCTTTATTAGTAACTCGTTTGTGATGTATTTATTATACTCTGTTATTTGCTTCTATCATTGGGCTATGTTCTGGAGAGTATTGTATTAGAAATAAATAAATAAATAAATATTAATTACTTCATGTTCTATTACATGTTCCTTACACTTTCTCTTTTAATGCCAGTTTTTCGTGAAACATCTCTAATATAAGTTTTTTCATGCCCCATAACATCTTAGCACACATTTAGTGGGACTTCTTCACTATATTTCATAAGTTTCTGACGTTTTTCGAATGAACTACCCCACCGATCTAGTAGTCTTGAATTTCACCATAATTATACACAGTAGATTGTTGCACTATTTGGCCAGAATGTCTTTTATCAAATATGCTGGCTGCCACACGATGAGTTATGTTTTCACCACACATGAATATAGTTTCAATACTTTTTTTATAAAGTTAACATGTTTTTCATTTGATATGCAGAAATAATTTGAAAGTCAATACGACCAACAGAAAGCAGAACATCATAGTAAGGATATGCACCAAAAAAATTACAATGCTGATTTATTTTTGCGAATGGCACTTGGATAATGATGGGGTATTTGTATTCTTTCATAACATAGCTGAGTAACGAATTCCAGTAAGGGGATTTTGAATCAAATCGTTAAAATTAAATAAACTTTTCGTGAAGTTAAACATAAATTAATTTTCCACATTACTGATGACACTGGGATACTATGTACTCACCTTAATTTATTGTGTAGTGAGTTTATATTCAAACTACCTATTCAATAATAGATATTTTATAGTTACTTTATACAGGTTCAGAAATAAATGAACTTTGCATCACATGTGACCAAATTTTATCAGCTCTATTTGTATTTTGTAGAAAAACACACATTCAATATGGTACATTGAAAAAATGTGTCTGAATAAATAAAGCATGGTCAGAAATAAGAATTTTAAAAGATATTGCTTCAAGTCGCATAAGTAAGTGGTAGAATTCACAAAAAAAATTTAAATCATTTTATGTAGCCGACATTTTCTATATACAATTGTTTTATTCATTGAATCATCTTATTGGTTGCAGTGCATTATTTTTTCAGTACTTTGCAGCAGTATGTATGGCAAAAAACTTTTTTCTGAAGCTGGCATCATTTACGGAGACAAGCGAAACCAAATGCTACCTCTTAATGTAGAGAAATTAGTATTCATTCGCCATAATTTGGCCCTTAGGGCAGTATGAGCAATAATCTATTTTCCAAGTTGTGATTACTGATTGTCATACTAGCTGAATGAAGCAATTAATTATCTGAAACTTTTTTCTATCCGCTATTTGGAAGCTTTACCAACAACTGACTGGCGCGCTCCCTGTTCACTCGTATTGTCAATATAAGATGGTGGTGGGGGTGATTGAGAGAATAGTGGTACGAGTGGTGGCGAAGTATCCATGCAAATACTTACTCCTGATTGGTCCGCACTTCTGCTGGGTTGTTCTCTTTCATCGTGATCGTCAAAACATGTGTTCTTCTACATTCTTTATTTTTGATGTTTTGAAATTGATTACCTTAAAAATCGTACGATATTCGTACTGTAAACCTTTTTCCGATCCCAATAGAAACTAACTCGTTAGTAAAAAAACCGCCATTACCAAGATTGTTAGAGAAAATTCAGCACTGATCCCGTTTATCGGTTTTCTGATCATTGATAAAATACTCACGTAAGCACATACACGTCAACAAATTAAGCACACACTGAGTCGAATTATCTCAAGATAAACATGCAGCTTCTAATTTAGCACCATTCAAAATCCGCCGGCCCACTTACAAACAGAGCGGAACGTGAGCGGGTTGAGAGAGATATTTCGCTATTCATTTTCAGTCACTCTTGTTTATTTTCGCTCCGGCGAAAATACAAATGGGGTTGATTGGATGATATGGTGGCATATACAGGATTGCTCTCGCGAATTTCAATGAGGAAATAAAACAAAGTGTTTCCTAGAGGAAATTTCCGCAACTGAACCTAGAAAAATATCGAAATAGAAATTTTATTACAAAATATTATTTACAGGAAGTGTAAAATTTTTGTGGATCGTTTGTTCGTTATGACAACAAAAAAATAGGATTAATTGGTATATCTATACAAGTGTCGAAGGAATTGACCTTAGACTAATGTAAGTTAGCAAAGTTGTTGCACTAAAATATTGACTTTCAAGATTTTGAAGCTACGGCTTCACGATAGAATATATTCAAACAATCAACCGTCTGATAAATTGGTTGAGGCTTTCGCAACCCAAATTTTCATTGTTACGATCTTCATTCGGGTTTGAAGGCCGTCGTGGTTTGGAATTGTATCCTAATGTTTCACCGGCACGAGTGGCTGGCTTCTTCAGAGGTTCATCTATCTTGGTGGTTCACCGATGATTAGTGATTTCTAGTTCGTAAGTTGTATTTATGTTCACTCACGTAGCCCGCCTTCTGGTTGATGCATTGCTATTGGCCGAAATGTTACTACCTGGTGATGACGTTACATTGCATTACACTGTTGCCACCTAAGCATCTTCCAGTATGGGATTCCAAATCCGGTTAAGCGTTATCGCCTCCACTTTTCTGTTGTAGTTTTTTGTATGTTCCCTCCTCTAAGGGAAAGGCTTCCACTAAAATAATGCGCAACACAAAAATGTTAACTGACGTGACACACTCTACTTTCGTTTCTCAACCGTCACCCAAAATCCATCCGACCAAAAGTATTAACACAAACTCGTCCTTTGCGCCGTAACGTATACGTTGACGAAATTTTGTGTAGGTACTCCAATGGCAATACTTCTACTTTGTATGAAGTATTCATTGAGCATTCCATCTTTTTGGGAATTTTATTTCATTAATTATAATTCGTTTCTTTCTGAAATTGTGTACATGTATTTCATGATTTCCACAATTAAATGATACATTTCGAAACAAGTGTTTTGAATTGTTGATAAAAGTCAACTTTTCACGTTACATTCACCCCCTTCTCCAGATAATAAAAATTGTTGCTTTCAAGTGACAATTTTTATTATTTTCTAATAATATCAATTTCTGATCATTTTCTTTACTTATATAAACTAATCAAGATTAGTAAAGAGCTCTCTACTACTAACTTATACTAATCCCAGTTTCTCAATAAAATCTAATATCTTCATCAAAATTCACCTTGAATGAAAGTTTTTACCAAACTTCCCTAATATATACATCTATTTACATTTTACTCCCTGATCCCGATTCATTTTCTCAAATCTCGGATAAAGAACCTGCATGGCTACCGTCTTCCTTTCTCAAAATATATACTAATTTACTCTTTTTTCCACTAACAGTACACAGCACATAACGCGGAGCTAATTTTTGACTGAAATTTTTGGCTGCACTAGATAAAACAATAGTTCGCTTCCAAACTTTTTCACCGATAAAAAATTTCTTTTCCCTTCGTCTGAGGTTATAATACTTAGCGCTCTTCGAATGGGCTTCGCTTAATTTTTTTTCAACCTCTTTGTATATATCTTTAGGCTTACCTAAACTCTCTACCGATTTTGTTCTATCATCGCGTAATATGTTTTCTGAATTCGACTTTCCATAATAATCTCCCCTACAAGGTATGACACGTCCGAAATTCAAAAATTCCGTGCTATAACCAGTTACTTTATGCCTAGCAGTTCTTAAATCGTACCCGATTTTTCCTAATTGCTTGTCCCAATCCTTATGTAAATTCCCAATACCCAACTTCTGATAGCTGTGCCGTCCGATTTGAATGTTCAACGTAGTTCGCCTGAGGATGGTAATATGGAGTATATGAGATTTCCGAACCGTATTCTGAGATTAATTTTTTCATCGATTTGCTAACTAACTG
>WOGO01000728.1:0-21297 GCA_015342085.1 Leptinotarsa defecta | reverse complement strand
AAATTCTTTCAGTATGTGCCGAGTGACCCCAACAGAGAAATGCATACAGAACTAGTGACTGAAATAAAGCATAGTAAGCCTTTAATAGTACTTTATTGCTAACAATTTTGGCCAAGTTTTTTAGGAGATAAGTTACCCTGCATAGTTTTTTCGCTAAATAATCAACATGAGATTTCCATATTAAAGATGAGTCAAGCATTACTCCAAGAAATTTCACATTTGACTTCAACTCCATGTCATGATTTCTAAGAGAGAAAACAATATAGTCAGTTTTTGAGTCATTTAAGCGAAGCCTGTTACAGTTGAACCAATCATCAACCTTCAACTGTGCCTCTATGATTTTTTCCTTTAAATTAGTTATGGAGAGATTTGTTTCAATCAATGTTGTATCATCAGCAAAGAGGATCACCTCAGTGTCTGGCACCACCGCAGGTAAGTCATTGATGTAAATCAAGAACAGTAGCGGGCCCAGTACCGAGCCGTGAGGAACCCCATATTCTACCGATGATAAATTTGTACATTGTTTATTGAAGTAAGTAATTTGTTTTCTGTCAGATAGGTAGAGTCAGAGAAGATAGGGTCAGAGAAGTTGCTGAAGATGTTGGCTCATGTCATGCACTTTTTTCGTGAATTTTGCTGAATTTTCACCAGAAAACCATCACATGAGCATCGCTCACGAATTAAATAACAGAATCGGCAATCCAGATTTGCTTGAAAGGGTTATAACTGGTGACGAATCATGGGTATTTAGTTATGACATCGAAACCAAAATCCAATCGTCCCAATAGAAGAGCCCAGGAGAGCCAAGACCAGAAAAGCACGCCAAATTCTATTAGTTCTCAAGGTTTTCCTCACTGTTTTCGTCAATTACCGCGGCGTAGTGCATCAGGAGTCTTGGAGTTATTCGCTGTTTGCTAAAAGCAACAGGAAGAAAACGCCCGGTATTGTGGAAAAACAATTCATGGCTTTTGCATCACGATAATGTACCTGTTCACCCGTCATTGCTTGTTCGTAATTTTTTGGCCAAAAACAACACTTTAATCATGCCTCAGCTACCGTATTCACCAGATTTAATCTCCTGCGACGTTTTCCTGTTCCCAAGATCAAAGAGACCTATAAAAGGACGGCGTTTTGCGACGATTGAGGAGATAAAAACAGAAACGCTGAGATAGTTCAATTGTATGCCAAAAAGTGCATATCAGAACTTCTTAGAGGATAGAAAAAATTGTGGCATAAGTGTACTTATTATATCTGAGGGGGCTACTTTGAAGGGGACACAATTAGAAATTGATGAATAAATGAAAATTTTTTTAGAAAAAAGAAAATTCTTATTTTTTCAATAGACCTCGTATATTCATTGTTTGTCATGTTCATTGATGTAAATGACAGAATAACGAGAATAAAAAATATCAATATTTTTAGTATACTTGAGATCAAGTCCATAGCCAGGAATTTATTTTGGGAGGGTATAAATGAAAAGTATTTGAAAATTAAATGCTACGAAACTTTCGTTAAAGCGTGGTATTTGGGACCGCTACACAAATATTTTCTTCAGTTTTACAAAAACTTCAGCATGAACGTAAAAATTTTCTTCGGAAAAAATTATTTTTTGTGATGGAATCAGTGGGTGATTGAAAATATTTCAAATGAGCCATATGAATATAAAAAATAAAAAAAATCCTCTAAATATAAACGTCTCTATCAAAATATAAATCTGTTGGCTACAAACTGGTCAATTACTTCTTCCACAAAACGTGTGTCTGTGAAGCTCTCTTCACCATAGAACACACTGAAGAAACCATCTGGTTAATATTTGAACCGGTTATTGACCGACGATTTTTTTATCTCAATTGTATTTGGTCGACAAAGTCATTGAGAAAAGGAATTTCAGTTGCAATATGAAAATATATCTTGGAATTCTTCGAATTTCAACGTTCTCGTTAATGATATAACCCAAATTTTTTCACCTTGTTTAGGAAAAATTTGATTAAATATTCTCATTCAAAGCCTGAATCCTTTTGACAGAATTCTTAAGAAAACTGGCTAAAGAATGACCATACAGTTTCTATAGCGGAAGTCCGCCATTGAAGATGACAGTGTTCCATGTAAGTGAAATTTAAAAAACTAATCGATAGAGTTTATTCTATGATTTTCACTATAAGGGTTTTACAAAAACCGCGACACGTGTTTCGCTATACAATAGCTTCTCCAAGCATAACTTGACCGCGGCTTTCGAAAAAATGAAGTGAATTTTAATTTTTCCCAAAAAATATTCATTTATTTATTAATTTCAATTTTGTCCTCTTCAAAGTAGTCGTCCTCAGATATAATACACTTCTGTCAGCGTTTTTTCCATTCCTCGAAGCAGTTTTTGTTATGTCCTTGAGCTCTCTCAGGGTTTTTATCTCCTCAATCGTTGCACAACGCTGTCCTTTCATGGGTCTCTTCAATCTTGGGAACAAGAAAAAGACACAGAGGGTCAAATCTGGTAAGTACAGTGGATGAAGCGGTGTTGTTGTTGGCCAAAAATGATGAGCGAACAGGTGCATTATCGTAATGCACGAATTGTTTTGCTTCTCGCAAGCGGTGCATAACTCCAAGATAATACTCTTTATTGACGGCGCGACCATGTGGCAAAAACTCCATAAGCACTGCGCCACGGTAGTCGAAGAAAACAGTGAGCAAAACCCTGACAATTGATGAAACTTGGCGTGCTTTTTTTGATCTTGGCTCTCCCATGGGCTCTTCCATTGGGACGATTGGTTATGACACATCGAAACTCTGGTTTCGATGTCATAACCATATAGATACCTATGATTCGTCACCAGTTATGACCCTTTAAAGCAAATCTGGAATGACGTCTTTCAACAATTTCTGAGCGATGCTAATGCGACGGTTTTTTGGTCAAAATAAAGCAATTTTGGAACGAACTCCACACGGTTCGTGCCCAAAAATGTTTTTGAACACCTACTTTCATTTTTATACAACATTTTATGCAAATTCTTTGATTAATTTTTTCCAATAGCAAAAATTCGCCTAAGACACATAATACTTCTAACTATTATGTCTCTCACCAACAAACTAAACATGCTCCAAACAGCTGAAATTGTGAACATATGTTAGAGACGAGTGTATCAACATAAAAAAATCGCCAATCTTATGTATATAGCCCGCGAAATTCGAATTATTTTTGGAACAGTCCACGAATAGTATAAAAGTGTCAGATTGCTTTGATCTTTACTCTGAAAATTCATTAGTGATTCATTCCTGCTGTTTCATATCTTTGTAATATAAAAATTAAAAAGATTTTTTTATTGTTTTATATTTTTAAGAATTACCAATTTTTAGATAACAATTTGTTTCAGAATTTGGAACAAAATGTACTCCAAGGAAACGAAATAAAAATAACTTGATGAGTTCCTTTCGATTGGAAAGTTGATAGATAGCGAATGCGTTTAATTGCTTGTCAGTTTGTTTTCTTCGAATTAAACTATATCGCTCATGAACCTCCTCTACATTTTTTACATTTGACCTTTAACGTTCAACTTTTAAGATAACAGTTTCCAAATTTCACAATTTATACTGATTATCGTTTGAATATTTCTAGTTTAACTTCATTTGAATGAGAGGGTACAGAAAGAAAAAAGATGTCTGCTGCAGTAACCAAGATATCAGCTGACTATATAACCAATTTATTGAAAAACACCAAAAGATTCGACAGATGTCTAAAACAGGTACCTACAATGAAATTGAAAATTATGAAATTGTTATTGTAACACAATTTTCACAAACATTTTAATTTCTAAACGAGTTTCGCTACCACCGTAGCTTTCTCAGTAGAGGAAGTCGAAAAAATAGTTTTCGTACAACTGTCATTAAAATAAGGGAAATTTTTAATGGTTGTCGAGAGTATTAAAAAATAATATTTACAAAGTAGCGTGTTAAAAATAGTTTTAACACTAGTGTTTCGACAAAATAGCAATAAACAAAACAATTATTCAATTTTCAAGAAACTTATATTATGAACAATCGATATATAGATACAACTAAATTCTGTTACAAATATATACATTAATTACATTATTATTATTATTTATGAAAATTAATAAGAAAAGTACAATCAGAACAACTGCTGATATTAATATCTTACGATGTTGAAGAGCTTTTTAACATATTTCAACTATCTGAGTTGACAATTTCATGGGCATTAACATTTGATTCTTGAAGTGAAGAGAACGATGCTGTAACGCTGGAACTAGCTCTGTCCGGATTATTCTTTCAGCAATAGCCTTTTTATAAGAAATATATTGATCGATGTAACCCTCAGCTACTGTTGTGGACTTCCATCCTCCGTGCTTCCTAATACGAGTATCCGTTATATTTTCGTCTGGTTCTGCCAGCAAAGAAGCAGAAGACCTTCTGAAACAGTGACCTGTATATTTCTTTGGTTCCGGGAGGTTCAGAAACTCAGCAATGGTAGGGGGAATTTTCCCAAACATCTTTATACGAACTGGGTTGGCACTGCATTTATAATTTAAGTATTTCAAAAAAAAACGTTGATAACTGATTACAGAAGGGCGTAATGTAACGTACTTATTAAAATAGTCAGTAGTAATTTGGGACATAATGATACTGGACAAGAAAGTACAATAGAATCGAATAGTCTTTGAGCAAGGAATAAATTAACTCTTATGGTTATCAAATCTATGTTGATATATTTACACCAATCAGAATTCAATTCCGGAGTGTCCAATTTTCTAATCCAGCTAAGACCCAAAACTGGCGACAACTCAGTTGCTAATTCAGTGTTATCAATGAAAATTTTCATATCTTCTTCGTTATCTAAGCAGTTATCGACATAAAAACTCTGCAGCAATTTAAAAATGGTGGATTTCAAGTATGGTGAATTAGTATTTATTCGTCTCTAAATATATTTTCAAATGGTATTCTATTGAGCAAAAATGGACTACAGGTAGATACTCCAAAACCACAAAAAACGCAGAAAGTATCAATACGTCGAAGTTAAGCCAATCTGAAGAGAAGCCATTCGAATATCGGAAATCAAACCTATTTTTCCCAATATCTAACTAACATTTCGCTAACGGTGTTAGCGAAATGCTTCTAGAAATTAAAATGTTTGTGAAAATTGTGTAATTATTATCATGGATAGTGTTATTAATTTTCATCGAGTAACGGGTCAGTCCATTCATGAATTGTTGTTCGAATATATGCTTTACTTTTCATAAACTGTGAGCTAATATTTAAGAATTGAAGTGATTCTACCTGAAAAATAAATAAATCCAGATCAAAAGAGAATCAGCGAAAATGTACTAAAGGAGAAAGCTTTCACATAATATAAATATATGTGAAGAAAATATTTCAACTTTGCCAATCAAGTAAGAAAAAATCAAAGGAAAAAATAGTTTTTTCATCATTAGATCCTCTCTGTATTTAGGTTAAAGTTTCGGAAAACCATTCTTTTCTGTTTTCAAAATTAGATTTTCTCTTTAATATTTCGTTAGTAATAATTATTCGACTTATATATACGGTTTTACATGAATGCTGAAAAATTCAATATTCTTGATATATAAATAGGGTTTTCTAGAAAGTCTCTTACAAAGATCGCTTGGTGGCAAAAAGGTTAAATAAAGGTTTGTTGCAAGTAAGTTTATTCAACGATGTCTAAAGCGTATTCATCCATGGACTGATTTGTAACGGTCCATTTGAGATATATGTATATTATTACTATTACCATTGATTTCATAGTTTTTTCTCTGAGCTCTTCAGAGAGTGCGTATATTGATACTTCATAGACTAAACTTTTATTTACTAGCTCAAAATACTGAATCTCAGTGATGGAAAATGCTCAGCAGAACTGAAAGTGGAAGAAGAACATTTGAGTCCCTGGGACACTTTGCATGGGGGTATGTCTGCACTCCTTCTTGATAACATATCCACGTGGGCCTTACAAACACACAAAAACGCCGATGACGTGAAGGCAGCAGTATCCGTCGAAATCAATATGACGTGTGTATTAAAATACAAATATTTTGAACTTTCTTTAGAAGGGCTTTCACGGCTGTATACTCTACAATAATCTTCAGTCTTTAGATTTTATGTAGAAAAATCGAATAAGGAAATTAAAAAATGTAGCCCCGAAAAAGCTAGCTAAAACAAGAAAGTGGAAATAATAGTAGTAAAAAATGTTCAAAACCTACCAAATTAAAAAAAAACAATGAAATATAAAAATGAAATTTAACACTGAAAACTTCAAATACCTAATAATATTACAACAAAACTTCGGATCTTGTTTCTTGTATAAAGTGAAACATACTGAATGCGATCAGAATAACTGTGTGCCAAAGCTATTTTTAAATAAGAAGGAAACACTTCGTCATATTCAACAGAGTTCAATATGCTTCAACCCTTACAAAAAAAAAACAGCATTTCTGAATATTACCCTACTCCTTAGATTATAATTTCAACGAGACATTGTTTATGTATTATATTATGGGTTGTTTTTATGGAGTATTGGATGCCGATGCCATTCTCAGATTCAAAGCAAGCTCTAACGCTATACCCACATAAAAAAATTTCCACTCCAACTGTCAATTTAGGTGTGGAGAAGTTTTAGCTGTAGCATTTCTTGTTGGTCATTATATCTCTTCCATATTTGAGAAGCCATATTCTATTTTCAGATTTCATACAGTTTGCGGATTGGAATTTCGATTATATGACAAATAATATACGCATAGAAAACAATTCCAATCTTTATATAATGAAAGGTGAAATTGTATCAAAAAAGAACACCTCCCACATATCAGAACTATACCACGAGTGATGTAGTGTAGGTTGTAGTAGAGTGTTTACCCTATCAAATTTTGAGGTAATCTGCAATAGGTCGACTTTTCTTTGCTATAAGTATATGAATATTAAAATTAATTAAAATTCTGAACTATGTGTCATTATTCGGGAAATTAGCAGTGGAGAACAAGTCTAACACTTCTATACAATGTTTGGTTATAACTTATTAGGTACTATCGATGTCATTAGTAGTTCATTTTCTTGAACAATGAAACAATCGTATCATCTGAAATGTTTTTTTGAAGTGTACGTTATCTATTCATAGCTAGTAAATGGGCAATAACTCTCTTGTTAATACCGTGGCATTTACTTTTTCATAGTTTTCTCAACTCTCGAGTATTTCATTATCTCCATGTAGACTACTTTTTTGTATATCTCTTCTTGTTAAAGTTGCATTATTCACCATATTTTAATTTCTCAATTTCGATATAAAAAGCGATCTATTCGTATTTCGGTCCAGATTAATCATAAAAAATGTTTCACTATTTTTTTAGTTTCATAAAAGCCGCCAAAGAAGGAGAAGAAATACAGATTGACGCCAATACGTTGAGAGCTGGAAAATCGCTAGCATTTTTAGAAATGTTCATCAGAAACAAATCCACAGGAGAACTCTTAGTTAAAGGAGGCCAAACGAAATATTTAGTACGTCGACAATGACCGATAAATGAACTTCAGATAATCGGAACCATATGTGACGGATTCCACAAGAATCAAATCTAATTGTTCATCAGGAAAAATCAAACAATAATTGTCGATATTACCATCATCATTATCGCTGTCAGACACACAATAAAAGTTATAACAGTATAGCGATTGATATTTTCGTTAAGAAATATTACTGGAATTATGTCCCAACACCAAATTGCTATTTTTAACACCTCGATAAATGTTTCGATCACCATCACCTTCAAGAGGAAGATCAAACTGTTTGATCTTCCCCTTGAAGATGATCACTTGGTGGAACCAAAGGTTCCAAACAGTGCATCATAAGATATTTTCTTTATTCATTGGTACATATTACAAACAAAATACATCTCTTTAGTCTAGGCAAAGCCTCAACGAGAGGATGACCAAAGGTTCGAATAAATAAGCTATAGCTATAAGTTTAACTGGTTTGATGCTTGTTAGATATTTGAATCATTTTTCACTCTTCAAATCCTGTAAACAAAATGGTATTTAATACCTTCCTTTGGGTCTTGACCACTCACCCAGAATGACGTTAAGGGTCGAAAATATATTATTCAGATTGTGTGCCCCATTTAGAATAACTGTCAATAAGTACTTAAAAGTATAATAAATATTGAAATTTATTTTATAAGTTCAAAGTTTTAACGACATGATAAAATTATGGCATCCGAGATAGTCTACATTCCTCTTATTTGAAACAAAGAAAATATCAAAGTAACCCTTGCAGTGACATCTTTATATCAGTAGCAGGCTCACGACATTAGAAATATCGGGGAACAGTCAGTAATTCTTACAGACTTATTTGCTGGACGTGTAGAGGACGTTAAGACTACCAGTCTTGGAAACAATTTCATACTTTTTGATTGGTGGGAATTTTTAGGAGATTATTTGAATTACATACCCTAACAGAGTTAAGGTGAAAAGTTGTTTGGGAGAATTAAGTTAGTGGTGCGCAGACCCGCGAGGAGTTCGCGGTCTTTTGACCGGATCGCTTCGACCTTCGGGCATGGTTCTGGAGACACAGTCTCGCGAAGTGTTTCATATTTGTTAATTATTCGCGGTTTAATTGAATTGAGATGAAAAAGGGTATTAGCGTACGAAGTCAGTCGTGCGCGGACCTCAGGGTCGTTTGGGGGCACTTAACCGGGGCGGTTGGCCCCTTTTGGGGAGGTTGCTGGGAAAGCTATTGAAGGGACTGAGGTTCTAGGTGTTTTAAGACACTGGGTCGCGAGGGGATTCCAGTAGTAAGACATATTCGCGGTTTATTTGGCTAGGTGACTAGCCGGGAGTGTTTGAACTCAGAAGTAGGTCGGTTGGACTCCCTACGAAGTTCTGAGAGAATTATGGAGGTAATAAAATACGAGGTAGTTCAGGGCACCGTTTTGCGAGGTGTTTCGGGATTGATGAATATTCGCGGTTTAGTTGAATTGAGGTAAAGGGAGTCGTGCGCGGAGATTTGGTGAAAGCTGGAAATTCTAGAGAAAATTTTGAGGGAATTGAAATAGTGAGATATTTCAAGTCACTGTTTAGACAAGTGATACTTATTGGGTTTTGGAAGTATTCGCGGTTTGATTCGGTTTAGTTGAGATTTAAAGAACATTTTCGAGTTCCTGGTAAGAGTTTTTGGGGAAAGAGTGGCATTTGTTGAAGACTTCAGGAGAGTCCATCTACGTTAATTTGGTGAGTGTATTTAAAAACAATTCTGATATATATTGTATTGTATGTATATTGTATTGGTGAAAATTTACCATGTAGCTACGAATCGGGTTTCCTTTTTCATTTTATTAGGTTATTATTAGGTTACAGCATTTTACTATGTTATACAGGGAGGAGCGATTAAGTGGGTCTCTTAATAGTTGCTGAGAGTTGTATCTCATTTTGTTTTATAGCAGATCTAGTAGAATTCAGGCAAGGCATACCTATGTCCTGAGTGAAGTTATTTAAATTTTTAGAGGAATAATCCTGTCCTTTTTTTTAGTGGTTTATTGATATTTTTCACACGGTTATATTTATATGTATATTACTTTTTCTTTCATATAGTTTAAATAATGTTCAGTAAAACATATATGAAATAATAGTTTCAATATTATTTTGTATAGGTTAAACTCCAGTAGTAATTTGTGTTAATTTTATGTTTTCAATAATTGTTAATCCGATTATTTCGCAGACTTTATTCATCAATAAAGTTGGTTTGTGAAAACTGCTGATATTATTTCATTCCCTCAAACCCCTAAAAGACCGCGCATTTAAGCTGTGACCGAATCCAGTCTCTGAGGATATAATTGGTGGCATAACCAAGTCATTCCTCTACGAAGATAGAAAGGTAAAAAATTCAACTTTTGACCAAGTCACCCACTAATTCTCAATCCGTGTGATCAGGACGGATTTAAAACTTTTTCTGATCTGGTGGCAGCAATTCTCGCGCTACCAAACTAATTTAAAAAAAATACCTTCGGCTGAAGGATCCCATATACCGGGGGGTATATTTTTCTGGTGCGAGAAAACTGGGATAATTATTATATATCATTAGTAGTATATAGGGATCGTCAATTCAGACCCGACGGTCATTTATTACACTTTCATTCGTCATCACATTCATCCTTCACAAACGAATCTTATTTTAGAATATTACTGATGTCATACAAAATTATAGCATTATACTCGCGAGAAATGTTCATTATAACTCGTCTATTTAATAGTTTATTTTATTTTTATAGCCTATTTTCTATGATTTTTGAAAAAACCGATCATTCATAACTCACTACTGTCGAAGCCAATCACACATGAGCAAATTCATAACTTTACCGTTGTGTTTCAAGTGAGTTTTGAGAATTTCCTACTTCAAAATTTGTTCTTAAACGTCAAACTTAATCATTGAACTGATATTTCATTTTGAAATATACACGAAAAATGAATATAACGAAAAACAGGAATAAAAATATTACATAGGGAAGTGAAAACAAGTGTACACGCGACGGAAATTTGTAATAAGGATAAAAAATTTATGTTTTCGAAACTTCATAATTTGATAACAAAATACAACTTATTCAAAACCTGAATATTTGTAAGCTGTTTCTTGGAGTATTTGGTAGAATTCTGGACTTGAGTGCCAGTGGTCCCTGATTCAAGGGTCAATTTTTTTAAACACTCAAAAATTCAAAATATGTATTATTTAATGAAATAACAAAAAATGGTTACATTTTTGAATGCCTTTTTAGGGTTACTTTTTTTGGAATTGATTGGTATTTCTCTCATTCGGGATATCCTTCAAAAATTAATAATTTTTTAAAATATGAAAGAACTGAAAAATACTTGATGAAAATCCACTAGAAAGTGGAAATTCTTACAATAAAGTGTGTTTTTTAAATTCAATATTTTAAAATATACCTGTTATGAGTCATAGAAAATGTATAGTATTAAAGTCGCGAAAATACATACATACATAATTACTACTTAACAATCTTTCTCTCAGACGAAGGTTTCATACATGCAGTTGAGCCGCGTTGAAATTAATCGAGTCCCTGGCAATTTGCTGTTTGGGTCGGATCTTTCCTGCCTTCGAAACCGATCTGTAGGTGATCTCAAATAATTTCAGCTTGGTCCTGCTGCTGGATGAACGAGAAACATCTGCGAAGCTTGCCTCTGCGAAGTATCTTGCATAAATGTCTGTCAGATATAATTCAATATCCAGCGTGGTATTAGCCGGCGAGGTAGTTGTTTTCCGCCAGGCATTCAACAGAACCAATAAATATTTTGAGACTTTATTTCGGAATATTTATTTTCTATTACTAATTAGTATTGTTTTTTTGGTACTAAAGAAAACCAGTAGATTAACCAGAATTACTTAAAGTCTATCTTATTTTAAATTTCAAAACACTAAAAAATTTCATCATTGACTAGATTGAATTTCAAATTCGCTAAAAAAGGCTATGACTATTAAAAAATGAAAAATAATTCACTAAGTGATATCTCATGTCTAACTAAAGGAAACTGCCACACCTCTCTGATACCTAAACATAGTTTGATAACACCTTATCTATATCTTATCAGTTCTCGGAAATACAATTATAATTGTTAAGTAGTTCATTCGATATTTTAATTCACTGTGGATGTTAGTTCGTACAAAAATGAAAATGGCAAATGTATCGAATATTGCAAAAATTTCAGTGGAAAAACACGAAAGTAAGGAACAGTTTTTATATGATTTAGACAAAAATATGCCATTGTGTGAATTGGTTAAAGATATTTGCAAACGTAGTGGATTGGTAAGTTGAATATTGTTTATGATTTTCATGTAATTTTGAAAAATAAAGAAATTTGCCCATTCGATTAATTTAAATTTTTTCATATATGTACAGTATGATATATTCGGTATTTACTCCCATTTTTCTCCTGTGGTCAGAAAATTAGAAAAATAACATTCTTAAATAGGTAACAATAAGGCAAAAAATTGTAATACATTTAAAATTTAATAGTATTTTTTTATTATACTTTCTTACCAAGTGAGACATTGTCTCCAAGAAAGTGACATATACGTTCACTCAACTTGATAGTTAGTTAGTTTCTATTTCAGAATTTCCAAGCCTATGTCTCACTTCAGCCTCTATATATCATCAGTCTATCTCCAGAGGATGGTTCCAGAACGGGTACTACTGATAATTTCTTCAAACTGTTCGTGTTGGAAATGGTGGCTTTCATAACTGACCTCGTTGCTTCAGTATCGACGGTGAAAAGGCACTGGTGATCATTCAGAAATCCGTCGACAACTAAGCTGTTACTGTTGCGTTCTATGGTGGAAATCAAATACTTAGGGACTTGCGATGCAACATCCAATATACCCCCTAACACTGGCTGAATTTAGTTTTCTCAACTCCAACGCTCTAGTTCGGGAGATCTCGAATGCCAGCTTTTTTCCTTGGATCCTTAACGTAACCGACAGTCCCGCTTCAAATGCCCCTCTTTGCCGCAGTTATAGCGTTTTGGCCGCTATCTTGCCCTGGGTGCAGTTCTATTCATCAAATATTTCCTAAATAGTTCTTCAAGGCCTATCATGAGTCGACCTGTTTCTTCGTCATCCTTTTCATTGATGGCTCTCACTAGAACTCACCGTTGTTGTCGCGAAGCATTTTTGGCAGCTTAGATTTCTAGGGCATGAATGATGGCTTCATTCAATTTTTAATGACGTGCCATCCTCGGCCACTGCTGCAGCTCTGTGTCACGAACCCCGTCGGTGAAATGGGCACTAATCCAGTAGGTGAAGTTATCAGGTGCTTTTGGATAGCACCCGATAATTTCATCTACTGAATATTTACTACTAATTTACGATCGTCCTCTGTGTCTCTTTCTTGTTTTTCCTGAATATATACCATTCCTGTTTTTCCTGGATATTCAGTAGTAATTCACGGTCTTCATTTCGGCGTAATCGTTCTTTCTCCTTCTTTCGTTCTTCATTATCCTCCAGGCCCGCTTGCAAAGCATTAAACATTTTCTTGAGTTCTTCCATCCCGTCGTAAACGATGCACCTTGTTTTCACCATAAAACAAAACATTTTTAGTCAACTATTTCGCTTCCGACACCGAATGTTACGGTTTCCCCGTGAATTTGACCATCATTGACTAGACTGTACAATTAAACTCAACTTTATTTCACTGCTACACTGACAATACAACACAAAAACTTTAACTGAAACTCCAGACCGATACTCAATGTATATCGCATTTTTAGATCACTTCGTACCGCACTTTCAACTAGACTTGCTCGATCTGCACGACTCAGTGTTTATATATCGTAATGGAAGTCTCTAGAAGCCGATATGGGAGTCATTGGAAATCTCTCGAAGCGACGCGACACGTAGAACGATCGAGAAACACAAGTCCAGTTGAGCGTGACCTTTACCAGGTCAAAATCGATTGACGAAAACCAGTGGCCGCTGGTATTTTTTTCAGGGGATAATTTGCAACAATAATGTATCTATTTACTATTATTGAATGCACATTTATTTTTGTAGGTGGAATTTTTCTGTGTACGTTTTATTTTATATTTTGACCTATCGTTGAACCTTGTATTCGTGAAGATTATTAAATATTATTATAATGTATTTTCTAGCGAAGAGGTATTTGTCATTTGTACCAGTAATAGAAAATTACATATTGAATGCTTTCTTTTATATCAATAGGAAAAATTGATTTTCGTATAATTCAATGTTCACATGAAGCTAGTTGTAGTGAACGGGTTTTTTCTGCCGGTTTGTATCTGAAGGTAACTTCTATGCATGATATATACACCTTTGTGAAGAATTTATTTAGAACTTAATTGTTCTTTTCCTTCCTTCGGAAGTTTTCTACATTCCTTGTACGAAGATGATGAACAAGAAAGCAAAAAAATCTTTCACGAAATATAATCCCATCCGAAAATATATCCCTTCTAATTTTGTAAGAGTAATTATCAACAATATAATTGAATTTGAAATATGCAATTTGATTATTTTCCTACCTTCATGAATTAAAATAAATTAGAATTTTCTGCAGAAATATCAGTATTCAATATTCATTTTGTTTGGAATATCAAAATATTGTTTTCACTTGAAGAGATAAAAAAATTGAAAACTCAAAATTATGACCTTTATTATGTACATACTTCGAAATACTTTCCTTACAAAGATAATAAATTTTACATAAGTTTGAGTCACCTTTCAGATAAGAATCCTAGTTACAACTAATAAAGATATGGTTCACTAAAATTTATTTACTGCGAATGAGATATTCTTTACATTACTTCATCAAAAAATTTAAGAAAATCCATTTACAGTGCGAGGTCAGCACAAGTTCATTTTTCTTAAAAATCAATTTCAAAACTTCGATTAGGTACAGGCTTTTATAACCACGAATTTAGTGACACCTTAAACCAACTAACTTCAGAGTATTATTATTGATATAAATCACCCTTAGATTAGATTGTCGAAGAGCTAGCCTATAGCCTGATTGACTGCGACCTTTTCAGATCCATTGTGATGCTTCTTGGTTGTCAGAGCTCATTGTCTAGCTTGATATTTTTGATGAGACTCCATAGCCTTGACACTGACCCCTTCATATAGCTGGCATCTTGCGTGTCTCAGCCTTGCTATCGCTTCGCATTCACAGATCACATGCAGTGCGGTTTCTTTCTCTTCTTGACAGAACCTGCATTGAGCTTCTTCTCTCAGACCCATGTTGCTCATATGTTTCCTGAGCCGGCTATGCCCCGTTAGTAGACCCACCACTAACCTTACAACCTTACGGTTGTGGTTTAGCAGGTCTTCCATGAATCTGGGCGATGATTTCCTTATGAAATCTTTCCCCTGCCCCATTCCTGGGAGCTTATTCTACCAATCTATCGATTCGGCTTGAATCCATGAGTTTATGGATGTCTTTATACATGCTTTCGCTACCCCGCAGTAGGGTTCTGGGCCAATCATTACCTTTGATGCGCCTTCACAGGCTAGAACATCGGCCTTCTCATTGCCCTTGTGACCCTCATGTCCGGGTACTCAAGCTAGAGTGACCTTATTTTGGGTACTTAGCTCCTTGAGTGCGTTCAGAAAGCTTTCCACCAGTCTTGAGAAGACTTGAAATGAGCTGAGCGCTTTAATTGCCGCCTGGCTGTCGAAGAAAATGGCAATGGTTTTATTTGTGACCTTCCGCCTGATTATTTCCCTTATACAGTGTTCGATGACCACTACTTCTTCCTGGAACACAGTTACATTATGTCCGAGGCTGAGTGCGATTTTCGACTTTGCTCTGTCTCCGTATATACCGGCTCCCATTCCTTCTGGGATATTTGAGCCATCTGTATACCAAGTTTCTTCCGTTTTTACCGGTGGGCCGTTTTGCCAGTCTTCTCTACTTGGTATGATGATTTTTGAAAGTTGTACTGCGGAACTATGTTATCCACGGGCATTCCTAGTATTGGATCTGCCTTTAGCTCATTATACAGTTTCAAGTATTTTGCACCGTGTGACTGGCTGATTGAGGATTGTCCCTGCATTAGCCTATGTATCACCAGTCGAACTTCTCTTTGTATGTAGATGTGCATTGATGGTGCTGCAGTTGGGGTCGTTTTCATGGCTCCCGTGTCACTTAGGCACGCCAGCCTTTGTATGCCGCCTAATAGCCTAGCCGTACCTGATTGGTTTGTTCTTGTCCACAAAGTCACTACACCGTATGTTATCATGGGTCTCACTACCCTTGTATATAACCAGAGTGTCATTTTTGGGTTTTGCAGATTCCCAGGGCCATCCTGGCCTTATGTGCTGTCTTTTGGATGTGGAGGTTCCACGTGAGCCTGTGATCGAAAGTCACACTAAGTATTTGACTTCCGTGGCGAAAGAGATCTCTACTTCATTGAGTATTGGAGGTTTTAGTCCTCGCATCACTCTTTTCCTAGTGAACACGACGACAGTTGTTTTTTGGGCATTCACTGGGAGGTTCTCATGCTCGCACCATCTGCAACGATGTTCAAGGCTCTTTGCATGCGCTCCGAGATGACGCCTGCAAATTTCCCTTTTGTGACTACCACCAGATTGTCAGCATATCCCAGGCAATATATGCCTTCTTCAGATATCTTCCTAAGGAGATCGTCTACTGTGGTTGCCCATAGCAATGACATTAGTACGCTTCATGTGCTCTTACCTATATAGTAGCCTTTCCTATAGTGGTGTATATCATCCTTCTTTCTAGGCTGGCTTTTATCCATCGACACACGACAGCTGATACTCCTCTTTTTCCCAGTGCGTCTATAAGTGACTCCGTGGAGACATTATTAAATGCACCTTCGATGTCTAGAAAAGCAGCTACTGCCATTTCTTTGTCGTCCAGCGACTTAAATAGTAGTCTGTCGTCCAGCGCTAAATATGTCGATTTCCCAGGCTGGTACGCATATTGACGAGCACTAAGAGGTATTTCCTTCAACGTTTCGTCTCTTATGTATCGATCCAGTAAATTTCACCTTTTGTCATGATTTTGGAATATATCCCCAGGACACGCAGGCTCTGAGAATCCTGCACAGATGTGGTATCAGCACATCCAGTCCCTTTTGTAGCAGAATCGGGTAGATTCCGTCTATTCCTGGTGACTTGTATGGTTTGAATTTTTGGATCGCCCATCTGATCCTATCCGGTCTTGTGGTTTCGGCGGCCAGGCTCCAATCCCCCGCCGTTGGCCTTCTGTGTCTTGTTGGGAGAAAGGAAGCCCCCCAAGAGCCCAGGTTAAGATGTCGCTGTGAAATGGGCTGTCAACAATAGCCTTATACTTTCCCTTTCCGTTTTTGTGTAGGTTCCGTCCTCTTTTTTGAGAAAAACCCACTAAGCTCGCAGTATTTTCCTTGGCAAGTACTTGGTGGATTCTTGCACATGTGGGTGTTTCTTCCATCTCCGTGCAAAACCTCCTCCATGAGTCTCTTTTTGCCTTCCAGATTTTTTTTAATACTGCATAGGTTTTTTTCCTACATGTGTCCCAGTCTTGGTTTCCTTCGGCTTTGTTATATTACCCTTGGTACAGAATGAATTTTTTCCCATTTTAGCCCGTTTCGACTGTGTATGGTTTGAAATTGATCCAAATAAAAAATGACCCTGTAAATCCTGTGATAGACTCTTATGTATCTGAGAAGAACCTAAAGAACATTCAACATAATGACTGCTTGAAGATAGTATTTTCAATTGACTATTTACTAAGAGACAGGATAATCCCCCATATTGATGAAACTGGAAGCCTAGAAAGGGAAATATGTTATGAGGCCTTAAACAAATTGTGCTATGATCCTGTGTTCATCGAGGAGCTAGGTAGGTGAATACTCTTTTAATTTTATTCTAGTGAGTACAATAGTTTAACTTACATTCAAAACTGCCCGTTTGAAGACATTAAAATATGTTCAATCTATGGGTAAAGTTGTTTTTATAATAAGAGACGTGATACCTAAAGTATAGAAAATCATTAACTTCACTAATTATTTTTTCCGATTCATTACTGAATCAACATTTATCAATTCTCTGATTCAAGTATAATTTAGTGTTATATTCCGAGTGCACCAATTTAAACTATTAAAATGTGTGCAGAATCCAAGTAATTTATCTTAAATCGTGGACGAAAGCATTCGCTCAAAAGCAAGATTTTGAAAAATATGGCTTAGACTTGAGTTAAGGATGAAATAAATATATATTAAGATTTTTTCAGATATAGGAAACGTGAATATTTATCCAAATTTCAAGATTTATGTGATATACTATAATATTTATCTACATTTCAATAGGTTGAACAAGTCTAGTGAATTTAAGAGTCTAGTTAGCCATTCTTATAAAATTACTCTGTCCAACAAAAATTTTGATCTTCACGAACTTTATTTTCAAAAATATCACGACATGTTTCGCTATCACAGTAGCTTTTTCGTAGATTAAATCGTTAGGTGTAGTTTGTGAAATTATTTTTTGTCTGTTCCGAGCGGAGCACGACTCATCATATTGCCTTAATTAATCCATAGTCTGCAATTAACGGTATTCGTTGCCTATTGTAAGAATCAATTGAAACTTTGGATAAATTCAGTAGTGGTCCAGGATGAATGGCACTTGGGCTTTTATCAGGTATTGCTAACGGAGCCTCAAATAATTGTTGCATCCGTGCAGAAGGCATTTAGAGTGTGAAAAATATATTTCTCCTTACTCGTGGGAACAAAATGGACCAGGAGTATGACGAGAAAAACGACTCAGCCAATGACTCCCCTGACTCATAATGAGAGTAGTATAAAGCAACCTACAACACAGTAAGGAGGCCTCAGCCCTCACAAAGGAACAAGCAGAACAAACATTTCAGAATATGTGTAGGAACGATCATCAAACATGTACACGGAATACATGACACTGAAATATATGTTCGACACAAAATTCGCTGTTATAAATATCGAAGAGTAGAGAAAGAACATACTCGGTAGAAACACTTGTTATATAGACGGCAAACCTAGCAAATCGAACATGGAACAGTAGCTGGAATCAACTTTCCAGACATATACAATCTTGCAATGCGCAAGAAACATTAATTTGAAGCTTCATATACAATTTTGCAATTTGCAAGAAACATCGTTTTACAAGAAACATCCATAGGCGGATTAATATTTTCATAGCAGTCAGGCAGCACTTGGGACACTGACGAACCCAAAAGTGATATCCAAACTAATCTGAGAAAATCGTGAAGAACTAAAGGAAACTGGCGGACGGGAATACACGGCCTGGCTACCAAGACACTAAAATATATAATAAAAGCTGAGAATTGTGCCAGAAGTAACAACCCTCATAGTTGTAAGGGTACCAAACTCTTTCGTACGGAACCAGATTGGGAAGTGGATCTATAAGGAACATATAGGGTACTGGGAAAATAGACCTGCAACACACACGTGTACATCTTCATAAAGGTACCGTCCAAGAAGATAATTGAAAAAGGCTTCAACAAAGCAGGGACCGCTTCAAAATAATTACAGGCTTACTTACTGGACACCACCCATTGAGAAGACACCTGAACAAAATAGGACTGTAAGACTGTGATGTAAGCAGCATACAATGCAACAAAAGACAAGAAACAGCTCAATTCATTTCCTCTTTTTATATTTGTGAAGACTCTGGCTTGTGAGTTCGAATCAAAAAATGGTATGGTCACAAGTTGACATTTTTAGTGATGTATATTAGAATTCCTATATGAGTTTGTTTTATTTTCATTTCTATTTATTGGTGTCATGGAAAAGATGAAGGAAACGCATCTAGCCTATGAGGCTATAGGTTTTTCGGGGACATGAAAAAAATGGACAAGTCAGACAGACTCCAAGGTTATGGGGGAGTTTGATATTGCAGTCATACAAGAAATCTGGCTATACCGAGCAAAAACTATGAATGTGGAAATGGTCAAGAAGTATACCAGACTCTAGAAAGATAATCTCGAGGAAAACTCCAGTTTTAACAAATAATCAAAAAACGAAAACCGTGGAGAACAGAAAACCAGGAGGAGAGACTTAAAGAGAGCTCATCCTAGAGAGGTTTGTCAGGTAACACAGAAAGTGGTAGATTTGAAGAAGATTAACTGGGTTGTAAACTTATTTCAAACATATACTCATAAGATGCAAGGACAATAACAGTATTTATTCAATATTCTGTTCAAAACACTGTTTTCAATCCTGAGAGCAAGTTTGGCTCTGCGACACATATACCTATAGGACGAAGACATACTATTTAGGACCACCTACATAACACAACCTGCGAATATCGAATAGGATGCGATAAAATCCTTGAGACCAATCAATCTAATATCATTTGCATTGAAAACTATTTGAATGAAATATTTGACAGGCATAATAGGATAACAAAAACGGCTGAACGAATTAAGGTTGTGCAACAGCGACTTTATCCAAAGGTGAGGACACTATCCATAAACAGACTTCCACAGATTATTATACAGAAGAAGATTGTTGTAATGGGTCTTATGGAAATATGGGAGAACAACTACAATAAACCTATAAGGCTGAAGAAGGATGCAAAATAAATATCTAGGAAAAGCACTGATAAATTCCAAATGTATGGATATTTTTGTCACTGTATATTTTTGTCAAGGTTTTGTTCACTGTTCTCTTCGATTACCGCATGGCGTAGTGCAAGAGTATTAAATGTGGACTTGGCCTCGACTGAAAATTGTTATAGCATGGACGAATGCAGCCATAAAATCTAAATAGAATGGTTTTAGAAACTGTCTTACAAAAATAACAAATCATATGCAAATAACCATACATTAAGTATGCTTTTTGAATGTTTTTTAGTTGAATCGGAAAACCATCACAAGTTAATCACGACATTTGTAAATGATGAAGAACTCAAAGAAAATGAACTGAAGGCCTTGTTGGCAACAATTTGTCATCTATTTCAAAAAGGTTTCATTACTGACACTTCACACAATTTTCTTCAAAAAACGATCAAAATAATCAAGAAAGATGTAGACAATGACTCAAGAGACCATGTAAAATATGCACTAGCAATTTTACATAAAATCCTTATTCAGAAAGATCCTACATTCCTCAGATGGAAAGAACAGGTAAATTGTATTCGTTTAATTTTTATCAATTCGAACAATTCAACAATGAAACATTCATTACAATCCTACACAAAATTTTAAGTGATAAAGCTGATTTCCAAGTTCAATGTTAGTAGTGTTGAATTTATTTATTCACTCAGACTGAACATTGAATGTATTCTTGATTTTTTGCGATAAAACGTCTGGTGTTTGAACCCTTATACGTGAAATGAAAATCTGAATTGATACTTGAATAATCATGGATATAAATCATCACAGGAATGTTCCTGTATTATTTGTTGAATTATATTTTCAATTATATGTTCAATTGAATATATAATTATATCCTAACGAACATCACTGAGTTTCAGATAATAAAAGAAGTACCCATTACCTGTATCACTCCTTATTTTTTAAATAGAAGTGCGGTGGGAAAACGTCTACAATATGGTGCTCTCCTTTTGATAAATACCATCATAAGGTTGTGTAAAGGAGACCAAAAGAAACAGTTGATTAAAGAAATGAATTTGGCCAAGAACAGAGAAAACATTTATAAATATATAATTGAGCCGGGAGAATTGGATAAGGATATGCAACATGAGTTATATGTTATTCAGACCTACTTGCTAAGGTAAGTATAATTCCTACAGAATGGAAATGAAGTTAGGAGTCA